>VXBB01015709.1:987-34099 GCA_013399915.1 Illadopsis cleaveri | reverse complement strand
GTGCTGCTGGGGCAACTCCTGTGATGACATAGAGAATTCTTCCTTTTTGCTTCTGCCATTCAGCCAAGCTTTTATTGTCTGCCTCTTAGTGATCTGCTGCCATGAACAAGAAATGCAGCTTCTAGTCTCAGTGAAATAGTATTTCAGAGAGAAGCTTAGGGCCTTTTCCTAACAAGCAGGTTCTTACACAGGACTTGAAATTGAGTTATCATCAATTTGAATTATGTTTTATGTGTTTTGTGCTATTCTGGTTTTAAAAGTTTTTCCTACTTTCTCTTTGGCTCAGTCAGCTCCCTTTAAAATTCATTACAGAGAACAAAAGAGTGAAACTAAGCACAACTATGCTAAATCATCCCACCAGGAGAACATTCAGAGATGAATTGGTCTCAATTAATGCCTTGCACATTTCTGTACTGCCCAAGTGCTCTCGTCCTTTCTTTTCTTTCTAAGGAGAAGTGGAAAAAAACGCATCAGAGAGTACTATCACTAGCAATAATTGTTACTACTAATGCAAGCCATTTTCATTAAGTATTCAGCTTTGGCAGAACATGGCTCTACTAATCTCATATTCCAAAATAATAGAACTCAGAAGTAATTAAAAACACATATTTATTTTTAGTCCCATTATTCCCATTAATCACTGTCGTTAGAGCAAAAAAATAATCTCAACCAGGAAGAGGAAAGGACCAGATCAGAGAATATTTAAAACACTCAGATATTTTGAAATAGCTTCAAGAAGATAAGTATAACCTTAGAATACTAAAAATGGTCTATTAAACTGATAGAATCACTAGAGAGTCACTCTGAGATCTCCTAGGGAATGAATAAGAATGGAAGAAAAACGCAAATATGCTGTCTTTCTTTAAAAAGATACAGAACTTAGATAATTAACTTAATTGGAATACCTGTATACATTTGAGAGTAAATTAGCAATTAGTAGGCAAATGAAATGACCAACACCATGAGTTACAACAGAAGCAGTTTAATTGCCCAAAAAAAAAAAAAAAAGAGCCATATGAAGGTAGTCTTCTTACACAACAAAAGAGAAAGTTGGTAGTGTTTAGCCCAGAGAATAGAAGGCTCAGAAGGATCTGAGACATGTATATAAGAACCTCATGGGGCTGGAGACAGACTCTTCTCTGTGATGCCCTCTGGCATGACAAGAGGCAACAGGCACAAGCTGAAATACACGTGAAACATACGAAATTCTGCTTAAGCAAGAGAAGACACATTTTTACTGTGCAAGTGATTAAACTGGCACCGGCTGCACAGATAAGTTGTGAAGCTTCTGTCCCTAGACACAACCAATCTCATCCAGACGTGACCCTGCACAACCTGCTGTGAGTGGCCTTGCTCTGAGCAAGGGTGGGACTGCACTATCCCCACAGGCACTGGCTCATTCCTGCCATGCTGTGGTCCTGTGTCTTGATAGGATAAGAGGTTTTATGAATTCTAGAGAGACTTCTGAGTGTTACTTCATTTTCATGAACAAATTAAAGTACCAGAACGTAATAAAAAATTATGAACCATCTTCTAACATGAGCACAGATTCAGTATTTCCAGACCTAGCAAAAAGTCACTAAGGTTTCACTGAATCAATGGACAGACTTATTTAATGGGATTCTGTGGAGGCTTGGTTCGGGACCATGTCTGCTTCCTACATCACCAATTAAATGACTATGAGTCAAGCAAATGTTTTTATTACATATTAAAACATGCTGATATAGAGGGTAAATATATTTGCATGTAATATATTCCATATAAAAATAATTATATTCTGTATTTGAAAGGAAAATAAGCATGGCTGAAAGATTAAGATTGCTCTCCAACATCTCAAAAGATGTTGACAGCTTGGAGAAACAACATAAGCCAAGGATTTAATTCATTATATTTAGTCCCCTAGAGAAGAGCAAATTGGTTGGTAAGCCATTCTTCAGAAGAGAAACTAATAAAATACATATGACTGTAAAATGAACTCTAGTTAACAGACCTGCTCTCAGGTAATGTAAATATTAAGTAGGAATGTATAAATAGGAGGACGGAATGCAAGATAAAATGAATTAACTCTTCCACTCTGCTCCAAATTGGTAGCACTTAACCTAAAGCATTATAGTAATTGATTTTGAAGGAAAAAAAACCTTTTCCCCTTTAATTTCCATGACATCTTGGTTAACAGGGTCACCACAATTATTTGCTTTTCTTTTTAATGCAAATACAAAAAGTATGAACTCACCAGCAAGAAATTAGTATTCAGGCAATTCCTTCCCAGAATCTACAGTGATAAAAATGTAAGCCTTCTAATATTGTCACTAATGCCCACATTTCGAGCCTCCACAAGAGTAACAGATTCTGTTTAGTGAGATGTGTATCATTGCTCTTAGAATGATGCTACATGGATAGGACTTTGGGGACTTTATGTTCAATAATAATTTATTCCGAATATGTTTTGTATGAAAAAACAATAAATTTCATGGGAAGTAAAGACAAAAAGTGCTTTCTGGAATGTAGGAAAAAAACCTCCATTCTAATTAAAATTAAATTAAATATATTTTAAAGGAATATATAATTCACTGAAAGGGGGGTTTAGAGTTTTTTTACACCCCTGACAGCATTGTTCAGCTGCTGATAATAGTGGAAAATTTGAATCTTTTTGCACATTTTGGCTCAGTTGTCCCAAGCTAAGCTATGAAATCAGCAGCTTCTGATCACATATTGAAGCATTGAAAATTTCTGATAGTTTAAAATTTATTACACCTCTTTTCAAAGAACAGTTACAGAGAATAATAAGCTACAAAACTCTAATGGGAGCTTACCCAATTGATGGGTATTTCCCATGCAGATATTTATCTAGATCACTTTAAATTTAGGCAAACCCTTTCCTTGAACAAATTATGTTTACTGTTCTTTATGATTCATCCTGAAATCCAACACTCAAAGAGAGAAATCAAAGACTTTTTAAATGTGACATCCAAAAAACCCAACAAACCAACCAACCAAACAACTAACACCCCCACCCCAAAATGAAACAAAACACCAAAAACTATGCATTTTCTCTATTCTAATTTTTTTAAGTATTTTCATATATTAATTGAATTGCAGGGATATAGAATTCTTGTAAAGAATAATTTTCATATAAAATATAGTAATTTAGTATAGTCTCACAGATAAGTAAAGAAAGGATTGCTTTCACCTCTTTTTCTTGTCTGAAGTCTTACTTGTGGGAATTTAAAATCCGCTGATGCACTGTCAATAGAAATCAGAAATATCTAATAAAATGGTCTTCATGAGTACAGACCAGCTGCTGGAGCTCTGTAATATAATCAGAATCAGCAAGGATGTGGAATAAAGCAGCTGTGCCTTTCAGTTTTTTTACTCAGCTATTGCTGTTAACATCTATAACAGAGGAAACAAGCACAGGGACCATTTGAATTTATGCAACACAACTATTTGCTTGATTTTCTCTTCCTTTTCTCTGAAACTGCTCCATGTGTCTCCTGGAAAGATTGGGGTAGGGCATGCTCTATTTTGTTGTTTCTATTCTACACTTATCTTTCTTTCCTGATCCACAGAAATGGAGGATACATAAATCCTTTTCTTCCTTATAGTAAGGGAAAACAAACTGATTTGTAATATTCAATCAGTCTGTGTGCATTTCTGTGTTGCACGGGGAGCTGTTTTGGATCCCAGAAGGCACAGTTCCATCTAAAAGTTGAAATGAGTTGCCAGAAAAAGGAAGAATATTATGATGTTTTTAACCTAAAAATCCAATCTACAGCTAAAGAACTAGAAACAAATGTTCTATAAACAATAACAGGAAATTTGTACTTGAGAAAAAAAATATGAAGAGCCTCTTTGTAAGGACACTAATCATTCCTAGTGATAAAAAGAGCCATCTGAGAACAAGCACTGGAAAGGCTGTCCATGCAACGATTCTGAATGCTAATGAGTATCACTTTACATAGAGGACAGTGCTGAACTTCAGAAATGAAGCAAATGATTCCTCTCCATTGCTGCTGACAAATATTTCAGCCATAAGACTTGATTAAGTACTAATTGCAGCCTGGCAGTGAATACTTTCTGTGGCATCTTGAAATGAAAATGAGGATGTGTAACCAACCAAGAAATTCACTAGCTTGGCAATGACCTATTCAGAGAATCTGATGGACATTTAGTGATATATTCAACTGTTTTCAGGCTGCAGTATTTTTTTTTATTCTTGTCATCTTAAAGAAAATATTCTGTAACAGAAAAACCATTTTCTGTTTGCTTAGAATTTTCATGGAGTAAATGACTTTTTAATTTAGCTTATTATTTTAATGCATATTTTGACATATGTAGCATGATAAGTACCAATATGGCTTGAATAAAAAAATACTAATGAAGCACTTTTTAACATGAACCTATTAAAAATGCCATCAGACAGGCTGACCCAAATAACGCTTAATCTCAAAATATGAGACCTTTAATGAGTAGATTAAATTACCTGCTGTAGATAATTTATCTGACAAGCACAGTTCAGTTCTTTGTTCAAAAATCATTCATGAATCCACCCCAATTATACATATATATAAGTTAGGAAAGATTAATGAGTGATTATAAATAGATATTAAACATCCATGGGCATATCCCAAACAGATTATGCAAACAAATTTTGGCTGCTGAGTCATTCACATAATGATGCCTCCATCTGTTCCAGGCATTTCAGTTGGTTACATGGAACATGGGGCTATTGTTTCTGTTTTCCCAGAAGAGGGCAAGAAACCAATGCAAGCCAATAGAAGAAAACAGAGAACAGCAAATATTTTTGTTCATTGCAAAAAAATCTGCTTTCACCCACCCACTTTAAAGTAAGTAACTGTAGTTGTTTGAACATTTTAGTGTGCACTCCTAAAATTAACAAAGAAAAAATATCTCTTTCTAAACATTGTGGAAGCATGAGAATTCTTACATAGAGAGTTACAAAAACCTGAACCTTTCTACAACAGAAATAGGTGTATAAACTGTCCAGACCAATAAATTGCTGGGCAGTTAATATTCACTATTTCCTTTTCAACCTTCGTAATAGCTCCAAATTTCTCTGCATGGTCATCTCTTCCCTTATATCTGTGAAGAAAAGTATTTCATGACACTCTGTTATGGGTCATTTGGTTATAATTCTGACTTTCAGCCTTGGGGGAAAAAAACATAGCAAAATGCCCATGCATATAGCAGACACATTAAAATTTAAAATTTCTAAGGAGCATGTATAGCCGAGTCGATTTCTTACTTCTCTAAAGTACATTCTTCACAGCATTCTAACATTTAAATTTTAATCTATTTCAGTTGGCAATTTTTATTTTAAGTGCTTTTGAAGCTAAAATGCCTTCCCAGGAAAGACCTGTGTATGGTGAACTGGTGTGACAATATTTTTACCCAACCGTGACACTGGTTTCCTTAACTAAAATATGGACCTCCATTGAAAAGCAAGTAAGTTCTATTTCCTGGAAAGCAAAGACCAAACAACAACAACAAAAAACTACCTATTTGTCAAAATTACGCTGAAAAGGAGATAAAAAATAGGAAAATTTTAAAATGTTCATTTTGCAGAGAACCCTGACCATTAGTTTCCCATCTAGTGCTGACATTGAAGTTGGTCACTTCTATCTAAGATAAACTAGATAGAACATACAGAGAGATTACATTGGTTTTAAAACACATAAGCAGCTCCAGATGACCTGGGCACAAAGATTTTTCACAGATTACCATCATAATTGTAATTGTTCAAACTCATACAGTTTCACTGACATGTAATGGTGGAGGTAAATGTCTGAAACTAAATGGACAGCCCCATACTGTTGTAAAATCTTCCTTGAATGTTTTCCAGACATAGTTGTTCCTGGCTTGATCTGGGGTGGACTCTTGTCCCACCCACACAGGGAGACTGAAGGAGGTACATCCCAAAATTCATCCAGTTCCATGATGTTGATTATTACTCTCCAGGAGTTAGTAACAGTGCTTTCAGCAGAGAGACAATAAGTCATTGTGGAAATACATTTCAGTACAAAGCAAAAAAGACACATGTAAAATGTAGCTGAGGGTAACCTGTTCCACTTTGCTCTAAAATGGACTCAGAAATGCTCATGTAATCAGATACCAGTCCCAATAGCTGAGACTCCAACAGTTTCAAACAACTGAAGGGTATTAACGACTAGCCATAGGGTAATGACATCTTAAATTGCTACATCTATTTCAACAATGAATGCATGACTGTGCCCTAAGGTTCTCAATTTCAAAAGGACAGATTATGAGAAATTAAGAGTCCTGGTTGATAAAGACAGCTGCACTGACAAAAGTTTAAAAAACAATCTCAAATTTATACTCCAGACAAGGGGAAAAACTTCTGTGGAGGGTTTTCAAACCTAATTAGCTAAATAATAACTTCAAAAAGGATATTAAGTGCAAGTAGAATTACTATAAAAGTTGACATAAAGGATTGCTCGACAAAGAAACATTACATTTTATTAATTTAGAATAGCTAAAAGTCAGGTTGGCAGAGTCCAAAAAGAAAATTATANAGGGAAGGGAAGGGAAGGGAACCTTATGTTCCATTCAATCATATGTGAATGTTCAATCAATATTAAATTTAAGCTGTGGCAGAACACTTGCTAATTTCATTCTTGACTGGAAGTACTTTTATACTTAGTGTTGCTAACCTGTTCTAGAAGATTAATTAATTTGTAAATGTTAATCACTTTGCAAGTGTAGTAAGGAAATGGAAATAAAAACAGATGGTTATTTCTAAGCCAGATCTAAATATGAATGCATATTTGTAGCTTTGATGTCACGAACCTAAAGCTCATGGACACAGACAGCTGAAATAGCTGGAAACAAGTTCATACCCTTACTGTGGGTATTTGTGCTTCAAATGTGACAATAAAGATCAAAATGCTTTATCATTTGAATATTATTCAGAAGAAAGTATGAAATGAGCCCATATATCTCAGTCTGGTTTTAAAGGCCTTTATCACCACTGAAGTTTTTTTTCAGAAACATGACAGATGAATTGCCCTGAAAATTATATTATGCTGCAGGCATAAGAGGCAATGTTTCCACCATACCAGTGATTGAAATGTGTGTCTGATTTGTGTACATTGCAGGTCTGACTGTCCATTCAGTACTTTTTAATATCAGTAAATTTATCTTCATGCAAACAGATTCTGTGCCTGCTTCCCTAAACAGTGTATGTTTGCACTCTTGGAGATGATACACTGATTTTACACAATTAAAATGTTATCATAGGTCTCTCAAGCAAAGGTAATGCGCTTTTATTTCAGAAGTTGTGCTAATACTGAGAATAAAGTAATAACCAATATCAGTGTCTTTTGTTGCATTTTTAATGCCTTTAACCAGGTATTCCACTAAAATCTAGCTGTCCTCTCAAGAAAAGAAGCCTGACATGATGCCAAAACCACTAGAAGTCTTCTATGGCAGCACATATAAGAAGAACTTGCTGAAAATAGGGAACAGGGAACAACAGTTCCAAAACATTCGTTTAAACATTAAAAAAAACCCACAAGAAGAAAACAAAACCAAACAGAACACAAGAAAATCATCAAAGAAAAAAGGTTGGGGGGTGGGGAATGGAATGAGTCAAAATCAGGGAGAAACAAGAAGTCTCTTTCTGTCCTTTACATTTTTTTGTGCAATCATTAACTGCATGATGAATCTTAGATGGGAGCATATTTGTAATCAGATGTTTTTGTCAGAATGGATATTGAGCTGGGGCACAAGTTTGTGATTTCCAGAGACCAGTTGCTAAATTTCTGACTCAGGTCATATAAATGGAGATAAGTTTGTTGACCTCCACGCTAATGGCTGCTTGTGGACGTCAGTAAATCCATCTAGCTGATAGAAATTACAGTCACCACTCAAGGGAAAATTAGCAACTATATAGGCCAGATCTTAATGACATGTGAAAGAAGAGATGAAAACTTGCACATTATAGGAGAATATCATGAATGTCACTTTCTATGATGTTTAAATGAAGAGCTATTTATAAATAAATTGGAGTGTTGTAGGTAGGGAAGAATTCCTAATATTTCAGAGTAAAATTACATAAAACTGAAGTTTTATGGAGGCATGTTAATGTTCTGACAGCAACCTTTCAGCAGGTTGGGAAATCCACCACCTACAAGAAAATGCCAGTATAATACTATACCTCACGGTATCATGATATTTATCATAGTTGATCTTTTCATCTGCATTAGCTTATTCAGACATTTGAGAACAATGCTAGAAGTGTATGTATAGGTCTATAACAGCAGGGCACCTGGTAACACCTGTAACACCAGGGCCTACAATACAAATAAATGTTTAAACATATCTATGTGCTCCTTAATAATGACTCCAAAGTGGTTTAATACTATTCTAGGAGTTAAAATAACTAACTGTGTTATGCAACCTGTAGTTTAAACACTCCCATAGAAATGAAGATTGCAATGGCCTTTAGAATTATTAAAATATTGTGTAAAATTTGTGACTAATGGACTAAATTAATTTTGTGAGACCATTTTGATAAATGTTTGATATTCACAAAGATATTTGTGAATCCAGCATAAATCCTCTCTGTAATGATAACTTCATTACTACCACTGGTAGAGTGTGTTTCTGGTCTGGAAATTCATATCAGACAACTTAGAGCTGCAGGCAAATAATAGCCTTTTAACTAGAACCTGGCATGAGATTCCAGTAAGAACACTGAAACCTACAGAGTCAACTTAAGAAAATTCTGAACATGACAGGCAGCAGTTGAGAATTTACGGGCATAGCCATGAAGGATGGGAAGGTCTCCCATAAAAATGGAAAGTTAATGTGCCAGACTCCAGAGGTATCTGGAGGGGAGCACTAGGGACTTCCTAATAGATTATCTTGAAAGACCAAAAATACCAGTGTTACCATGTTAGTAATAACATACAAAACTAAGAATGCCTGGATAATCGTGTCCAGAAATTCCAAATTTGGACAAAGATATATTTGAACTATGACCATTTAATAATAATTCAGGATTGTTTACTAAGAAGGAGACCAGTGTGGGAAAGGAAGGTACAAGGGAGATACAAGAAGGCCAGAAAAAAAGGCAGAATAAGGTATGTAAATCAGGAGAGCTTCCTGAGTTTAAAACCCCTGAGCCTGGTCACTGCAGCTGGAGGAAGACATCAAACCAAATCCACTTCTCTGACTATACCCTGAGAATCAGCCCATTTCCATGTTCAGCACAAAAAGAATAGTGGCAGTCAGGGTGATTCTCCTGGCCAGCAGGGAACACCCAGAAAAACGGATCAAGCATCTGGTCTTGCCGTGTTAATGTCCATTACAGGTCTCAAGCAACAAGAAGTTCTCCTCTATACATAACAATTATTTGCTAGTTGCTATTTAAAAGACTTCCATTGTCTGACAGGAAAGCCCAAGCAAATTATACCAGAGGAAGTTTTTCAAGCATATATCATGTTGAAGAAACAGTAAAATGCCAAAGTTAGACATTCACAAATTTAATCTAAAAAAAAGTATTGCTCATTCCACACGTCCTAAAACAAAACAGGTGGTCTCCAGTAAACGGTGTTATTCTAAATTAGACTAATTTGGGTACCAGCATTATTATTATGAACAGTATTCAACTCTAGTTGACTAGCATCAGTGTAGGATTCAGGACCAGTAGAAGAGTCTATCCAGTTACATGATGATTTGAACCAGGACCTAATGCAAGAGAGCTTCACTGCAATTCTTACATAAATACAGCTACTTTGCTTGAGATTTATATGCCTCTAAAATTAAGACTATCTGAAACAGAGTGGATAAATTTTATAATATAGTCTTTCACCTCTCTACTTTGGTGTAAAGAAAGTAAAAGCAATGCAAAAGACAAACTTTATATGCTGCTATGGAATTTTGTTCATACTGGAAAATGATAAAGCTAATGTTCCTCCTGATAAAAAGGCAACTGTATTCTTTCCAACTGTCAGCATACCCGAGGGAGGGCCAATATCCACCCCAGTTACAGCAGAAGCTTTTTGAAGCACAGTTCAATGCTGATTGCAATATATTGTCTTTGTAAAAAAAAAGGAGATATGGAACTCCAGTTGACAATACCAGCTAACTCACTGAGGAAGTGGAAAGAGTGGTAAATAACTTAGACTGGCAGTGAAAATCCTATGCTATTTAGAAGTGAGACAAAGCAATGAGCTCTTAGGGAAGAAAGTAACTAGTATTTCAAGTGTGCATTCAAAGAACTGAGGGAGGTTCCCATTTTCCACCACCCCACCTCTCTCTTTTCCTCTCAAAAGTTTCTAAGTGTTTGGGTGTTTTCCAACCAAACGCCACCCTTCTCTTGGAAAGTTGAAGACAATATTATCAAAAAAACATGGGCCATATCTAACGTTTATGTATCTCTATACAGACCTCAAGGGAATGAGCTGTAGCAACAATAACATGAACAAACAGTGGCTATATTTATGACTCCAAAGAAAAAATGTAGAAGATAGAAAAAAGGACTGCCATGACTGGACTTTCTGTGCTTACTAAAACACATAAGAGATAAGAAATAAAAAATAAAGTTGTAACAAAGCCCTAACAGCTGTCCAGAAAGATTATGACCTTTTGTGTCAAAAGCAATTGGAAAGTATGGAGAACTGTTTGACTCCACACCTGTAACAAAGGTATGACTTAGCAATTATATAGTACATCTCAGCCGCACAGCTAAATCTCTTTAAAAAGACAGGGATCAGTATCCTAATTTTGCATTTGTGAAATGAGTATTTGGAGACGTTAAGCCAAAATTTTAAGATTTGTTTCATCTGGAAGTTCTGGAGGGGAAGTAACAAGAATCTGATTTTACAGCCTCTAAGGATGTGAGGCTTCAATCAGTGTGACTGGTAACTGCAGGTGCTCTGTCTTAGAGTGGGTGATGAGTGAGTTGAGAGTCTATGGGTTAAGACTAAGGGTCAGACTATTTATTAAGTGTGATGCTGTTGAGGATGCTTGCAACAGGCCACTTGATCAGGAGGAGGAAGTCGGTGAGGCCTTCTACAGAAGCTGGAAATAGTTCTACAGCCACTAGCCCTGGTTCTTGTGGGGGAGATCAGCCATTTTGAAACCTGCTGGACAAGCAACACAGTGAGACACAAAGCATCCAAAAAATGGACGATAACTTCCTTACATAGGTGGTGAAGGAAATAACAAGGAAGGGTGTGCTGCTCAGCCTTATACTGACAAACAGGGAAGGCCTGGGCGGCCTGGTTGAAGACTGGCAGCAGCCTCAGTTGTAGTGACTGTGAGATTGTGGAGCTCAATATCAGATGTGGGGGAAGCAGGACAGTAAGTAAAATCACAACCACGCATTTCAGAAGATCTAGCTTTAGCCTCTTCAGGGATAAGAATTCCATGGGAATGTGCCATGCAGGGAAGAGGGTCCAAGACAGTTGATCAATAGTCAAGTATCACTTCTCCAGGAAAAGAAGGGCACACCTTGATAGGTAAGAAATTGAGGAAAGCAGGGAAAAGGCCTGTATGGGTGAAAAAGAAACTCCCATTAGTATTCTAGAACAAGGAAGAAACACTCAGGAGGCGGTAGGAGGGACATCCCACTTGAAACAAATATGGAGAGGTTGTCAGAGCATGTAGAAAGGATGGCCAAGGATCACTTGGAACTAATTCTGGACAATGATGTCATGGACAATAAGAAGGGCTTTTTCAAATACTTCAATAACAAAAGAAAAACTAAGGAAAATGAGGAACTGTACTAAATAAAGGGGGTACCCTGGTAACAGAGGATGCAGAGAAGGCAGAGTTACTGAACACCTTTTTTGCATCATCACTGACAAGACCAGCCCTCAGGAGTTCCCAGCCTGGGAGACTAAGGAGAAGGAAGGGTGGAAGAAAGACTTTCCCTTGGTAAAGGAGGACTGGCTTGGAGTCAGGTAAACCTGGCATCCATGAGTCCATGGACCCTGCAGATGGACACCAAAGCTGGGTTGCTCATGGTAATCTTTGAAAGGTCCTGGTGATCAGGAGAGGTGACTGAGGACTGCAGGAAATCAAATGTCACCTCAGTCATCAAAAATGGCAAGAGGGACCACCCAGAACTAATGCACAGTCAGCCTCACCTCAATACCTGGAAATCTGATAGAGCACCTCATTCTGGAGGCCATCTATTGCATAAGGACAGGTGATGAGGAGAAGTCAGCATGGACTCACTAAGGGGAAAACATGCTTGTCCAACCTGATTGCCTTCTATAATGAGACTCCTATGTGAATGGATAAGGAGAAAGCAGTGGGTATTTTCTGCCTTGATTTCAGCAAGGCTTTCAATACTGTCTCTCACTATTTCCACATAGGAAAACTCAGGAAATGCAGACAGGGTAAGTGTATTTTGAATGTTTTGAGAACTGGCTGAATAGTAGATATCAGAGAGTCATACTGAGTGGCAGATGGTCTATTTGGAGACCAGTCTCTAGCAGTGCTCCTGAAGGTTCAATACCAAGTGCAGTATTGATTAACACAATGATCAATGACTTGGATGAAGGGACAGATGCCTTACCAGCAAGTTCACTGACAACACAAAGCTGGGAGGAGTGGTCTGTAGTTCAGAGGGCTGTGCTGACATCCAGAAGGATCTTGACAAGCTGGAGAGATGAAAAGAGAGGAACTGTCGGAATTTCAAATGCAAAGTCTGGAACAATGGGAGGAATAACCCCAGACACTAGTACAGGCTGGAACTGACCTCCTGGGAAACATCTCTGTGAAGACTGATCTGGGGGTCCTGGTGGACCAGGTTGTCCATGGGTCAGCAGAGTGTCCTTGTGGCCAAGAAAGTCAATGGTGTTCTGGGGAGCATTAGGACGAGCATTGGCAGTGGTTTGACACAAACAATCCTGTCCCACTACTCAGATCTGATAAAGGCCACATCTGGAGTGCTGTGCCCAGTTCTGCACTCCTCAGTGTAGGAGAGACATGAAACTCCTGGAGTGGGTCCAGTGGAGAGTGACAAAGATGATTAGGAAACTGAAGAATGCCTCTTATGACAAAAGGCTGAGAGATTTGGGCCTGTTCAGCATTGAGAAGAGAAAACTGACTTCATCAATGTCAGGAAGTACCTGAAAAGAGGGTGTCAAGAGAATAGAGACAGGCTCTGTTCAGTGGTGCCAGCAATAGCATAAGAAGCAACAGGAAGAACCAGGTACACAGGAATTTCCACCTGAACATGAGGAAGAACTTCTTGNAGGAAAACTCAGGAAATGCAGACAGGGTAAGTGTATTTTGAATGTTTTGAGAACTGGCTGAATAGTAGATATCAGAGAGTCATACTGAGTGGCAGATGGTCTATTTGGAGACCAGTCTCTAGCAGTGCTCCTGAAGGTTCAATACCAAGTGCAGTATTGATTAACACAATGATCAATGACTTGGATGAAGGGACAGATGCCTTACCAGCAAGTTCACTGACAACACAAAGCTGGGAGGAGTGGTCTGTAGTTCAGAGGGCTGTGCTGACATCCAGAAGGATCTTGACAAGCTGGAGAGATGAAAAGAGAGGAACTGTCGGAATTTCAAATGCAAAGTCTGGAACAATGGGAGGAATAACCCCAGACACTAGTACAGGCTGGAACTGACCTCCTGGGAAACATCTCTGTGAAGACTGATCTGGGGGTCCTGGTGGACCAGGTTGTCCATGGGTCAGCAGAGTGTCCTTGTGGCCAAGAAAGTCAATGGTGTTCTGGGGAGCATTAGGACGAGCATTGGCAGTGGTTTGACACAAACAATCCTGTCCCACTACTCAGATCTGATAAAGGCCACATCTGGAGTGCTGTGCCCAGTTCTGCACTCCTCAGTGTAGGAGAGACATGAAACTCCTGGAGTGGGTCCAGTGGAGAGTGACAAAGATGATTAGGAAACTGAAGAATGCCTCTTATGACAAAAGGCTGAGAGATTTGGGCCTGTTCAGCATTGAGAAGAGAAAACTGACTTCATCAATGTCAGGAAGTACCTGAAAAGAGGGTGTCAAGAGAATAGAGACAGGCTCTGTTCAGTGGTGCCAGCAATAGCATAAGAAGCAACAGGAAGAACCAGGTACACAGGAATTTCCACCTGAACATGAGGAAGAACTTCTTGATTTTGCAGGTGACTGATCATTTGAACAGATTGCCCAGAGAGGTTATAGAGTCTTCCTCACTGTGGAAATTCCAGAATTGTCTGGACACAATCCTGTGCTACGTGCTCTGTGATAAACCTGCTTGAGCAATGACGTTGGACCAGATGACCTGCTGTGGTCCTTTCCATCCTGTGATTCCAGAATTTTGTGAAAGAGATAAAACGTGAAGCACAGAGACAGAAATCTTAATTTAGAAGGGAAGGTTTACTTTATAGGAAGAAAGACATCAAGCTGTAAGAACACCAATATCATGGTCTGAATATCCATACTGAATGATTTAGTGTCACTGGTGTCATGACCCACTGGTATGGGGCGTGATGTTCATTATAAATTCTTGTCAGGTTCAACAAAGACACCTGACCACGCATCAGGGAACTCTTATGTTTATGGATATTAGTCTTAACTCCAGCAACCAGCTCGCTACCTAGATTCAAAAGGTGTTGGCTAACAGGCTTTGAAATTCTTACAATACACTGCTACAAAAGTTGTTGGCTAACAAGTCCTTAAACTTGTACAGTACATTTCAATAAGTTTTCTACTCTCACAACAAACTTCTCAAAGGTGATGGCTCACAAGCCACAGTACACCAATACAAAAGGTGCAGGCTCATAAGCCACAAACACCTTTACAAACTCCTCCCAAAACAGGTTTCAAAACATAATCTGGGATAGAATGTGATAGCTATGCTTTGACCAGGCAAAGCAAGGTAAGAAAACAAAGATTATCACCACTCCTTAGATCTCATACTGGTACTACTGCATGGTTAGTCCAGAGCTGGCGTTGCAAGACAAAAAAAACAAAAGAGAAAGAGGAGACAGAGTGAGGGGGACCAATCTGTGTCCCTCTGTAGTTCACCTGGTGCGTGCCTCTTATGTAAACTGGACTTTTTGTGCTCTTTTTTTCACAGGTGCACAGCCAGCTCTTCTCCAGGACGTGAGCTGGAAAGTGATAGTGACTGAGCACAAAGGAAAAGGAAAGCTGTAACACTGAGTCACCTCTACAAGACCCTCCCTGTGGGGCTCTCCCTTCTGATCACATCTTTTCTGTCCCAACAGTGTGAGACAAAACATGCTTAGACCTGGTCCTCTGCACAACAGCTGTACTAGCAAGGGACTAGCAGACCCAAAACACAGACTAGCTCGAGTAAAGGACTGAATTAGTGGGACTAATTTTGCTCCGGTGTTCAAGCCAGTTTGAAAATTGGATGGGATTTGGATGAATATCATTCATTGTGGCAAACAGATATTTCTTAATGATTGCAACAATTACATCACTATTACCAGACAAAGAGAGAAAGAAAAGACAACCTTTTTCAAAAATTAATGGAGCTGAGTTCATCAATCCCTTCTTAGATTAGAGACTCCCAAGTATCTAAGGGCTCTGGGGGAAAAAAAATGCAAATATTATATAGAAGACTGAGTCCCTACAAAATTTCCAAATCTGTCCCTACAATAACATCTAATGCCCTTGCTACAATTTGCATCTGTTCCACTGTGCAGCTCACTGCAGAAAAAACTTCCTCTCGAGAGCAATCTCATAAGGCAGAAGCAGATGCTCTTGTTCCTCATGCTCTCCCTTTTCAATTCTTTGAAGTTGTGTCACTAAATTTCAAATGATAAGTTTGCTTTACTACTTTAGCTTTCAGTGGATTTTAGGGACAAGTTGGTAGCAAAACTTAGACTTATACCGTAATGCATGAGAGGACAGCTTCACAGTGAAGACCAAACCCTACTTCCTTCCAACCTTGTTTAACTAACAAAATTAATTTGCCTCTTTAAAATTTAAAATAAACATGTTTTGATATTTTCAGTAATTGACATTGGCAAAATTGAAGGGATGTTGTTTGTACGCTGATATGTCTGTTGAAAAGTCAAACTGCAGATAGTTTGGCCTGGTGCCAAGTCTGAGTCACCTCATTTCCTCTTTTTCCTGATGTCAATAAAGACAAGATAGCTAACATGCACCAATGGCTAGTCAAAAATTCAAAGAACTGGAAGTATAAGAAAGAAAGTCAAGAAGGGGCAGACAGCAAAACAGCCCATAGCTGTCACAGTTTAAACAGTTTGTGTTTATGTCTGCTACCATTTTTTCCAGCTACTTATCAGCAAGAACAGGGGAGAGTTAATAAATCTATGTCTCCAGGAAATAGCAAATACACAACAGATTAATCCTGTAACACACTATCATTTCTCAGCTTTACAAATCAATAACTGCACTGCAAAACACAACAACCATGGAAAAAATAACACCATAACTGTAAAGTTCTAATCTACTTTTCTAGAAGTATATGTTAAGGTCTCCTAGTCAGATCTTTGAGGTAGATGTGCCTAGCCATGGTCTTAAATGAGCCTCCCAAGAGGCTGAAGGGTTTCAGAGCCAAAAAGCAATTATATATTTGAATAAAAATCAGTAAGATTAACTATGTGACAGATAATAGGACATGGAACAGTTCATTTTTTCAACTCAGTTTCTTCATATTGTAGCAAGTTGTGCACAATGTTTACATTTGTCCTACCTCTCTTACAGCCTGACTAACCACTCTTGACACATTTGGCTGTTTCTCCAGCTCTGTATTTCAGTTACAGGGTTTTAATTCCTGGTTTTAATAACTGGTAATTCCTGGTAATTTAATAACTTTTTCATTTCATTTTGTCTGTTGCATCCAGTGCCCTCCCAAATACTCTATTTCTGAACAGATTAAATAATTTTTCATGGGATGTTTCCCTCTTTTTTCACATGACGCTGTGTTACTAAAGGAAAAAAAAAAAAAAAACATAATTAACTAAGGCATTGTCAATCACCATAAAGCAAATCACAGAGGACAGATATAAGGCTTTACAGTTTTAGATACAGCCTTTGCCTTTTGGTCACAGAGCTTTTGTCGGGTGTGCTGACATTATTGACTGGTGTATGGCACAAAGAATGGACTGTGCTTTGATTTGCTGCAGTCTGCAGCACTGCTAGGACTGCACATATACATTGCCTCTTGAGCAGAAATTAAATCTGAGCCGATATCCAGTCCTCTGTGCAAATCATTCATGCATATAAAGTAACTGCTGAGGAACTTTGCAGCCATATTGCACCCATAATCCCTTTCCTGATTTCGTTCTTATTTCCAGCAGGAGGCAAATAATTTTGATTGTACAGACAGTTTTCTTAGTTGAATGCCACAATATATACATAAAGCAAAGTTTAATCTAAAAATTTCCATTCCGAAACTCAAATTCACTGGGCATAGGCAACAGCCAAGATCTCTCTGGTCATAAAAACAGAGAGTCAAATCTTTTTGTCACACCTTGCCTCTTTTCAGACTACTTGGACACCAGGTATCAAGATTGAAGAGGGTAACTTTTGGTAGTGGAGGGGCTACACAGGTGGCTTCTATGAGAAGCTGAAAGAAGTTTCCCCCATGTCTGATAGAGCCACGGCCAGACGGCACCAGGGTGGACACAATGACAGTCAAAGCCAAGCCATCAGCAACAGTGGCAGTGCCTGAGGATAACTCTTTTAAGAACAGGGTAAACCTGCTGTGCAGCAGCACCTGGGAGTGAGGATTGAGAGTGTGTCAGAGAAACAGCTCTGCAGACACCACAGTCAGTGGAGAAGGACAGGTGGGAGGTGCTCCATGTGCCAGAGCAGATTCCCCTGCAGCCCATGGTGAAGACCATGGCGAGGCAGGTTGTTCATCTTCAGCTGATGGAGACTCATGGGGGAGCAGATCACTGCCTGCAGCCTGCCAAGGACCCCACACCAGAAGGGGTAATGTGCCCAAAGAAGGCTGTGACCATGTGAGAAGCCTGTGCTGAAACAAGATCAGGGGCTGTGGCCCTGTGAAGAGAGGCACCACACTGGAACGGGTTTCCTGGCAAAACTTGTGACCCCGTGGAGACCCACACAGGAACAGGTCATTCCTGAGGGACTGAACCCCATGCCCCATGGGATGGATACATGCTGGAGCAGGTAATGAAAAATGGAAACTGGGGAGGGCTCATGTTGGAGGAGCTCATGGATGACTGTTCCCTGTGGGAGGGACCTCACACTGGAGCAGAGGAACAGTGTGGGTAGGAAGGCACAACAGAGACAAATGTGTGCTGAACTGTATCCAGCTCCCATTCCTCATCCACGTGGACGCTGTGGATGCTGTGTGGAGACTGTAGAGAATTTAAGAGTGAGTTTGAGCCTGTGACAAAAAATGTGCGGGGAAGGCGTTTTAACATTTTATTTTATTTCCCATTATCCTACTGTGATTTGATTGGTAATAAATTAATTTTATTTTCCCTAAATCAAGTCTGGTTTGCCCATAACTGTAATTGGTCATTTATCTCCCTACCCTTATTCTGACCCTCAAGCCTTTCATTGTGTTTTCTCTCACCTGTCCAGTTGAGAATGGGAGTGACAGGGTGACTTTGGTAGGCACACAGCATCCAGTCAAGATTAACCACCACAGGGTGACCCAAGAAACCACATTTATGTCCTGATATAGTAATGAACACAATTTGATAGGAAGTCCACAAAGAAATGTGTGCTTCAGAAATCTAAAAAGAGAAAATGGGCCATACTGCTGTGACAGTCCTCCTGGATCAGCCCCATGCCCCATCTGCCCGTAATCAAAACCCCACACTCAAAAATAAACTTATTAAAACTCTCTAGTGATTCACTAAATTATTTGGGTAAAGGTTTCCCAAGCACTTCTTTTGGAGAAGAAACAGATCTAAGGCACACACAGCTCCTCTGAGCTCTTATGACAACAGCTTCTCATCAAAATTTGATTCTCAGCATTTCAAGATCAGAATCTGATTTCCCCACATAACACTGAAGATCACCTGCTCAATGTAGAAAGTGGTCAAGCAAGATGCTTTTATCAAACTTCTTTTTTTTCCCTGGCATAGCTCAGAGAAGATTTTCAAGAACTTACGGTTGAGCACCCTGTGGAGAAAAACAGCCATTGCCAAGGTGCAGTCTCTCAAGGGAGCAAGAACATTCAAGCCAAGCAAGGAGAGAAGTTCAGGGTGATCAAAATGAGATATCTCAAGCAATTAACACACTTATCCCTTCAGCAGAATTACAGTCTTTAATGGCTACAAGTTGCTAAGATATTCGGTCTGGAAAAAAAACAATCATGAAAAAGAAAACATTTACAAAAACAGATGCATTGCATAGCTCTGCAATGTTACAGAAACAGCAGTAGCACAGATAAATTGCAGAGACAAGCCAGCCTTTAGAAGCTTTGCTATTTGAGTAGCTATTAATTGTGACTTGGTGCATTATATATGTGTAATGACCTGTGTGCTACTGCCTAATATAAAGCACTCATTTTGCCTTATGTTTTCTAAAAAATACTTATAATTTACCAAGTATTTTCAATGAGTATTAATTTTAATTACAGAAACATCATATTTCCAGGGAAATAGGTGATCCATATACATAAAACTAAATATATTGCTGCATACAGGAAATGAAGTAGTATTTAATTGCCATCAATTGCTATAAGTAACTGTCAAGGGCTAACCACTACAGTTACAAATCCCATGTAAAATAGAAAAAATTATGTGCTGCTGCTAAATAATTTAATTTATTAAAGTTATAATTTTGCACTATGCTTAGAAGAAAGGATCAAATATATGTAATCATTCCTTTATGCAATGGAAGCTAGGTAATTATAGTACCTCCAGGCTGCAGAATCAGAATAAACAACACTGCAGCTAAAAATTATACTATATATAAAGCTTGAATATGTGCAGTTTCAAGCAGTACAGACTGATCAGTTTCACTGAATGGTTGAACAGTGAAAGTCATTGTACAGAAAGTATCAAAAGATGCTACTAGTTCTCACTGGTTCAACACCAGAAAGATAACAGCAAAAATAACAACAGCAGCAGTGTACATCTCAGGACACCAACATAAAGACTGATGCTGTGAACAGTGTTTCCGTCTGCCATGTTACTAGAAATACTATGTAAACACCCAGGTGTGCCACTGATGTGAAAGGGGATGAGTCATAACCATGAGATTTTATTTCAGAAGTTCAGTTGCATATGCAGTCAAAATCCTAGCAGTCAATTATTTCATCAGATACCATGTTACATTATTATGGAAAGGCTTGTATTTGTGTGTCCTCCCAGTCAAACTGTTTTTCACACATATATTTTGTGATGGACAGGAGAAACAAGATGGAAATGAGGAGATAAAGGGAAGATTGTTCACAGTACTGTAAATATTGTAACACAAAAGATATCATCTGGAATAAAGAAGAGATTGAAAGACAGGAACAAGATAGAATGCAGTGATGAAATGGAAGATACTTCTACCTCTATATCATTGGTGCAAAGGCAGCCACAGGACCTGTGACTCCTGAAGGTAAAAGCAATGACTCATTTTTTATTTACACCATGTCTGGAACGCCTATGAATTTATCTCACGTTCTGGAATTTATGATTGTATCCCTGTTGTGAATTTTAAACCTCCAAGGGTTGTAGAAACTGTAGGTACCAAACTACTTTTCATCTACAGAGAGCACTTCCAAGCCACCACTGCAAACACCAATCATATAATACACATGCACACACATTACAGTACATGGTCTTTCAGATAATTTTTTCCTCAGTGTCCTTATTCACATGATCTTTTAAAGATATTCACAAAAGCCTTTTTCTAGCTATATTTCTGTTGGAGGTTTAAGAATCAACAGACACACAGCATCTGACTAGATGCCAATGCAAATTCTTTTTCCACACAGTCAAGATAGTTTACAAAACAGCGCCTGAACTTAACCAGCCCAGAAGTATTTTTGAGCTTGGTGACAGAATTTACAATGCATATTCAATATCCAAATCTTCAACACACCTAAACAGGTCAAAGCTAAAAAAGTTCTTTCATACATAAATAGAAGAATATCTGCCTGTTTGGGGCAATTTCCAAATCAAATTATTGTTCACCAGCATCAAATGCACAGAGGTTTCTGAAAGGGAAAAAATCTTCCATCAGTTTAAAGATATTTTCCTAGTCTTACCTATATTGAAATGGAATAGTTATTTACACTCAAGCAAACAGATACAATTAAGCACCAAGAAGTTAAATAATTTGAAAAAGACCCTTACATGTATACAATTTAGGAAAGTGAGAAAAGTTAAAATGGCAATATTGGATGACTTTGCTTTTTCTGCAATGATGGAAATTTGGTTTTTTAATAAAACTTATAGCCTGTTATGCCTCTTTAAGAGCAATGTGTAAATGTCAAATATATTTTTTTTTCATTCCCAAGCAGAAGTCAAGGTACTGTGTGAAACAATATGTAATTACTGGCTGCACTTGATGTGACAATAAAAAATATCTGAATGACTTGTGCTAGCTATTTAAGCCAACCATGGGACACTCTTCAGATGTGCCTTCCATCATGTTTTAGGAAAAAGGAGACACAAAACACTTTGTCTCTTTTCTTCTGAGGTGCTGTAGGGTTCAAACACTACAAGTCATAGTTCCAGGTCCTCCCAAATCCCTTGCACTCCACTTGAAGAGAAATAAGACAGAAAAGTATTAGGGTAATTTCCTAAACTTAGGCAATCATGCTGTATCTTTCTGTTAACTATCTTCTCCCCATGAATTTTTAATCCAGAAGCCAATTTCAATTCAAATTTGCGAAGTAGAGTTCTCAAATATATTAACACCCTGTGAATTTCATGAAAATTGGAAACTACAAAAGAAAGGCACAAATACTGTACTGTTGTCATCAAGGAAAAGACCACGGAATGGTTTTTAGTCTTTTTCAACATCAAATAATATACCCAAGAGAGTACCACCATGAAGTGGTACTTGATCTGCAAAGAGTTTGTACCTCATGTCATGTTGCCACTCTGGTCAATACAACTGAGGATTACATTGGGAGCTCAGCTCGTATTAGCCACAGGAGAATCCACGCAGAGAGCAGTGCTGTGTGTTCCTTGACTGTGGCAAAGTCTTCAGTGAGTTTATGTCATTTATCATACAAAACGGAATATGTATTTAAGATGTGCTCATGCTGGCAGTGTTCATCACTGTGAAGCCTCTAGCATCCAATAAAGCAGCAATGCACACTGAAGCTCTTTGTCCACAGGATATTCATAAGTCCTCTAATTTTTACAATCCTTCCCTCTATTCTTCCATGTGGAATAACAGATATTTAATAAAGAATGAGCTACTCTTGCAATCACAGCATACTTGAGTTAAATTTGTCCTTGAGCTCAAGGAAAGAAAGCCATAAGAAACTCCATCAATTATAGTTGTTTCTTAGGGAAGATGTTTTCAGAGACTTGAAATTACTCAAATCCTTATATATGAAATAATTCATTATCTCCTTTAATAATCATTGAAATGCTATACTGAGAAATTAGAAAGACAACTTTTATCTACCTTGTTTGGGTTTTTTTGCATTTTTTTTCCAGAGACTGTGGATGGCAACCAGTCCAACTTCTTGACAGCACCTGTTTCTTCACAGCTGCCTGATAAGGAGATAAAGGGCTCTTTTGACATCATATAGCAAGTGTTCTGCAGATTGATTTTTTTGTATATATTTTAGATAGGGATATCAGTTTTGCTTATTATGATTTCTGACCTCAAACTCATTTGTCCTACCATATTTCTTATTAGTAATATGACGAGTGGCAGAATGAATCCATCTTCTGTCATGGCCCTCTGAACAAGGGCTATGTAGGAAAGATTTTTTCTCTTTACAAAAAATGTAATTCGTATGTCACATTAAGATTCCAAAATTTCTGAGGAACTGCAGTTTCTATCCTAAAAATACAGCCTGCAAGAAAATCCACCCAGTTTATGGGACATTGTCTATTAACTCTATTAATGCCTTTGTAAAATGAAGTCCTGAGGCAACACACAGTCTGAATTTCTTCTTACTTTTTTTTTTTTTTAATCAGCACACCACGACAACAATCAAATCACTCAGTTTCTCAGTGGAGGAATCAGGTCCGTGTGTTCCCATACTGGGTTCATAGAACACATTATTCATCCAATAATAATCTGATTAACAGTGTGAGAATTCTAAGACATTTAATATGATTTCAGCTGTGTTGACTATAGAATCATGCTGCTTTAGATATGTAACCTCATTTTTTTCCATTATGTGTTATGAAATTGATGCACTTCCTATCTAGGTATGGTGAACACTTATTCTCTTGCCAAGCTAACTCTAATTTCTGATAGTTATGACAGTTCAAGCAAAACATTCTGAAGCTCTGCCAAAACCCTGAACTGCAGAGAATGTAACTTTATGCTTAGAAAAATACCACTAACTGCTCTCTGCCTTGTTTGGGTTTTTCACTTTTTTTTTTTTTTTCAGCAGCTACTAATAGCAAAAATTAGACAATAAATCAGGAAAGACTAGTCTCTGAATATGTTCGACCTGATTTAGAGCTGGAAAGCACTTAGAACCTTCCACAAATCCTGAAATTTCCCTAGATCTCTTGTTTTTATACAGAAAAGGTAAAAAAATGTGTGGGGTTGCNGTTGGAGCGTGTCTGAGCTGACCGGGCTGCCCAGAAACACGGGCTGACCAGGAGGACACGCGAAGCAACAAAAATATAATTCCAGTTTGGATTTCTGCCTAACTTCAATTATCATTGGAAAAACCTTGCACCTAACCTAGGTGAAGAAAATATCCTGAAGAATCTTCAAATTTACCTATCAAGTAAATAAACCTATCAAGTTACAAGTCACATCTGTCCATCATAAGAGGAATATATTTGCCAAATATGACTTATGTTATCCCTTTTACAATACATACAGATAAAATTGACAGGGTAGTGACCTATACCTAGCTTAATATTTTTCATTTCTTTCTGGAAGACTGAAATCAGGAGAATTATGAATATTCACTCTACAAAGTTAGTGGTTGTGGAACAAGAGATTTGGGATTGGGATTAAAAACTAACTAAATAAAAAAGATAAATAGATTGAAGGGAATTGTGAATTGTTTTGTTAGGTAACACACATCCCAAGGGCATTGTTGTGAAACTCCACGGCAGTGCTATGTAGTAACTTGCAGAGTTTCTGTTGCCTCCAAGCCAAAGGACTCGATATTTTAGCACAACCACAGAAGTTGACAAATTAAGTCAAAACACTCACAGCCTCAGTTCCCAAAAGAAAATGCAGCACTTCTTCCATTTGCTTGTATCAGTAGAAGACATTGATTAGTAAATCCCTGTACAAATCCTAGCCAGGCAAGAGCACATGGATAGGTTTCACAGTGCATATCTCCTACACTATTGTAAAAACTAAATGGATTTAAAATCAAAAAGGTCTGTCTTCAATCTTGTTCTGATAATCCACTATTGAAAGTAAATCCTAGCATTCTGTGCCTTTGTTGTGAAAATACTTGGGATAAAAATGTTTTTGAGTAAGAAGTGTTTCACACATGGAAGGAATGTAACAGATATATCACAGAATGTTTTGGGCTGAAGGGGACCTTAAGGGTCATCTGGTTCCAACCCCTCTGCTGCTGGCAGAGACACCTTCCTCTAGACTAGGTTACTCAGAGCTCCATTCAGCCTGGTTTTAAACACTTCCAGGGACAGGGAATCCACAACCTCTCTGGGCAACCTGTTTCAGTGCCACACCACTCTCACAGTTAAGAACTTCCTCCCGACATTTAATATATCTTCCACCAAAATATTTTGCGTTAAGCTACAGCACTGGACAGTCAACTCCTGTACTAGGTATGCCAGCACCAAGGACAGGAGTAAAAAGCAATAAATTCCAACAGCGTTTGTAATCACAGATTATCAACACAAGCCCCACCTTTCCTACCAGCTAATAGCAGTCACCTCTCATAAGCAAATCTTCCATTCTCCTTGGTCTGAGGAGGCCTTTGCTATGGTTTTTAAACAGCTCAGAAATGGGAAAATTTTCATAGGAATTCAGGATATACGTATGTAGCATAATGAATGAAGGTGAGCTCTTCGTTTGACCTATGATTTGACCCACTTCATGTATTAGAACTTAAATGGTATGAGGTAGACGTGCCTTACACTGCTCTGGACTGCAACAAACGCCCTCTGCCTGGTGGCTTCTGTTATTTCTCCCCAAGAAGGGCAGTGGGATCAGACCAGGCAAAGAAAGCATATAGACTCCAGCACAAACATGGTCATATTTTGTCCAGGGCAAGGCCAGATTCAACATCTGGCGTGTCCAAAGAATAGCTACACTGGCACATCACGATGAGGAGCAGTCGGGGTCAAACAGCTGTCTATGTAATAACTGGAATCACAAGTGTAAGATATACTCATGTTCTGAACCAGACTCTTCAGAGGCCTATCTTCTTCCATGCCCAAAAATGAAAAGAAATGGATCTTCAGAGTTTGAAAGAGCCTTATGTTACAGAAAGATCAACACACTTCTCAGATTTGTGGATGATATCCTCTTCCTTTTCCCTAAGAAAGCTCCTATCATGATACTCAGAATTCACACCCAACAGGATACGTATCTAATTAGTACCCTAATTTCTGGGGGCCTTTGCTATTTTTGTTTTGCCTCTGTTTCCTGATGTTTGCAAGTCATATTCTATGCTGACACTGTCTGACGTTTACACAGATATAGAGACTTACATAACAATTACATGTATAAAAAAGCCCAAGTTTATCAGTTCTCAGTTGTGAACCATGCACAACCCCGTGTCCAAAACGAGAATGTGTGTGTACATATACACACACACATACGCTTGACAAATTTCCATTTTATATACTGAAAATAACCAGGTTTTGACCCATTTAAAGTATTCACATTGAAATATGTGGAAGTGTCCAGGTGCATTGACAACAGGGTGCATCTGCCTTATAAACTGACTGTACAAATGACACTCAGTAAAAATTTTTGTTTCCATGATGCAAGGAAGACAAAATAGACCCATAGGCAGACCTGGATGGTGCAGAACTTCCTAGAAAGAATGTAGCTGAATTATTTATTATACAGTATGATCTTGAAATCAACAAGTAAAAAAGGAATGATTAATCAAGGTAGGAAATCACTGGTCTAAACTTTCAGACATATACCAGGCAGTGTTGCAATCTTGAATAGAACTTAGGACACATGAAATCCATATATCAGAACTGTTGGCATGGCTTTATGAAACCTTTTTTAAATTACAGTAGCAAGTTTCCTTCTACATCATTTGCCTCTGGACAAAGAAGAAACACAAAATCCATGAATAATTCTCTTAATGTTTTTTCACAGAGCTAATGATTCTCTCAAGTATCAAATAGAGCTTCACAATTATCCTGCAAAAGAGAAAAATGGAAAATTATGTGCAAAATATATTTTAATCATTCAGACTCAAGAATTTTTATACAATTTAAAAAAGCAGCTTGACATACTTATGGGTATGTCAAGCAATTATGTATGCGTTTTTCCCAGTCGAGTCTGATATAAAATTAAAATAGGCAAATTTTCTAGGGGAATAGCAACACAAGATTTTTATTTGACCAATCTACTCTTTTTGACACTACAATCAAATATTAACTGGAGAAAGTAGTAATTTGCATATTTTGCAAAGCTGATGTTTACTAAGCTCATTTCTGATTAATACGTTTGTTAAGATTAGAACTCATTTCATCTTGCAACGTAGCCTCTGATGGAAACCTTCAAGTTTTGGCACCTGCAAAAAACAAACCTCAACACATTGTCTTTTACAGTCCTAGCCTTCTTTCCTTCCCCAAGAACCCTGATCCTTGGAACATATTTTCCAGGAAACAGTTTATACGGACATAAACTAATTCAAGTTTTCAAAACCCATGTTCCACAAAGATATAAAGGAATTCATTCCATTCTGAAATAAAGGATTTCAAGAAGAGTTTGAAAGAAAAAACCACAATAACTGATGTAAAATTTCTACACAGTCTCAAAGAATAGAGTATCACCTATGGCTCTTGCATTTTGTAGTTTCCAGACAGCTTTTATGTGTTAATTTTAAGCTACCTTAAATTAATTTTTTGGCGATTGTAGAAGTGCTCTAATTTACTGACTTGCCATGCTGAACATTTTCACAAATTGCACGTGATCATTACAACCCGCTGGTTTTGAAACAGTTTTTTGGAGTAAAGGTCAACATCTTGAAGTTGCCCTTTAACGTCCTGGTCAGTAGGAAGCCCTTGACCTAGGAATGAATTTAACATCTACTACCTAACTTTATTCCCCGTATGTGCTCTGGATTTGAAGGTAGATGAATACTGCACTGCAAAATGCACTTCTTAAGGATTTTAACACCTCCTTAGATCTCCTAGCTTACAAAAATACCAGTCTAAGTAACTGTGTATGGAAAGATGGACTGACGCACATTTTACAGTGACTGGTAAAGACAAGGCTTGTGTATTTTGTAAAAGTGTTTCATTTTTAATGAGCTATTCACTTTCTATACTCATTTTATTTAATAGCTTAACCTCCTAACTCTCTCTTCTCTATGGTAGTGAATTACTTTCCAGAAATAATAAGGAATTTTAAGCATCATCATGTTGCTGGTATTGTCACTTGAAAATGTGGGTTGTCATCACCTCATCGCCCCATCCTGGTCTGCTCATTAGTGACACTCTGTATGGAAAAACTCTAAAGATCATTACCACTGTAGTCTAAAGCCAATGTGCCAACATAATGAAAAACAATTCAGCAGTTCCCTATGCTCTGTTAGTTGTGTTTGTCATAAATGAGTTGTGGAGATTTGGAGTGAATGATCCATATCATATTGAACCGTCCTTTTTATCGCTAACACTTGAAGGTGACTGAAAAGCTGGGTCAGTGTCAGACTGTATCTAATTGGAAACCTTTTCTCATTAACGCTTGATGTTGACTTGTATTAGTTGATGAAATTAGAACCACAGTGGAATGGATTTTATTACACGGAATGAGCTGGTTGAGCTGTTTTCCATTTCAATGTTTTTTTAACCTCACCCCTGGCTGCTGAAAAAGGAATCCAGAAGCAAGGGAGTTGTGAGTGACGCAGGATTAAGAGGAATTTGAGTAAAAATATCAGTGCTTCTCAGGTAATTGAAACCATGTGCATATTTGTGCCACATTTGTTTCAGCAAAACTTTTCTGAGAATACTTCCTTATTGATCATCTGAGGTTTTTCCATTTGAATCAGGAGTGGAACAGAAATGTTTCCCAGGTAAAAGGAAAATAATAAATTTTTTGAGGGGAGGGGTAAGTAAGTGCTTGTTTTCTGAAAAGAAGAAATAAGGAGACATAATTTTTATAGCTTAGACAGTCAGTTTTGCAACAAGAAAAACACAGTTCATTCTTCAAAAAGCCCTCAACTCTGAATAATACATTTTCCTGTTTATTAGCTGCTGACTGAAGGATACCAAGACAAATTCACAACAGTGAAAACGTTAAATATAACTGCATAAGCCTACAGAAAATACATAAGTCATGCAATAAAGATGGAGAACATGCAATGTGCAATACATAAAATTTTTCACAGATGTTTGATGACTTTAAAAAAAAATAGTATCTACATAATCATTTTAGGAGCAAATTATTCCAACTAAATTAATCATAGGACAGTTTGATATAGGATCATGATGCCTATAGACTGTCAGATTGAGTTAAATTACGTCATTACAGAAATTCAGTCCTACAAGATAGGTGGCAAGGGATACTATCACAAAAAACTCTGTTTAATGATCTTGTCCTCAAACCCACAGCTTCCCTCAAATACAGTCTTTTTTCATCAGAAATTCATTAAAATTGAACACATAAGGGATATCCTGCTGTCATCTCCTTAGGCATATCCTTAAAGCCCATAAGTCACAGCTAATTCTGGACAGGAATCTCAGAAAATACTGAAACTGGAAACTTTGAGATCAGAGCAAAAAAGAGCAAAAGGTTTCTTCCCCAGCCATTTGCATCAATCTCTCAGAAGTTTTTCACTTTCATCCAACTCATGATTCATGACTTTTTGCCTCAGAATTTTTTTGAAAAATAAAAAATATGTAAGTTGACCCAAAACTTCACTTATTTATATAGCTCAAAGGCATGCCAAAACCATCATGCAAATAGCTTAAAGTCCACGATCTCAAAACTTCTTCTTCTGAACATCCAGTTGAACTGGTTTCAACCCTCAAACATTCCTTAGTGTCATTCCAACAGAAGTAAGAGCTGGTTTGCCAATGCCCCCTCCTTTTGAATTTAGTCAGTTTGACCCCAAACTCATTAGATTTGTAGCTATTGTAATTTGTAATCACAGGCACCATATTGTAATCACAGATGCCATATTATAAGAAGATAAAGAAAATTGACAGTGTAAATTGAGAAAGAAAGAAAGAATGAAAGAAAGAAAGAATGAAAGAAAGAAAGAAAGAAAGAAAGAAAGAAAGAAAGAAAGAAAGAAAAAATTAAACATAGTGCAATATCAAATGTTCTTTTAATAACACCTCTGTAACTGAATATCTTATATTTTGTGAAATGTGTCACATTTTCATCATGTTTATTTTTTAAGAAATTAAGCTTACAAGGAGAAGAGCAGGAGCAGACACTGCTCTATTCTCTGTGGTGACCAGTGACAGAATACAAGGAAATGGCCTGAAGTTATGTCAGGAGAGGTTTAGGTTGGACAGCAGGTTCTTCACCCAAAGGGTATTTGGGCACTGTAATGGTCTCCCAAGGGAAATGACAACAGCAACAACATGACAGAGTTCAAAAAGTATTTGGACAATGCTCTCAGACACAGATTCTTGGGGTGCTCTGTGAAGGGCCAGGAGCTGCATTTGATGATCTTTGTGTTTCCCTTCCAACACAGAATGTTCTGTGGTTCTTTGTTAAAATTTGGTACATCTTCCAGCACAATTACGAGTTTGCATTTTATACATGTATTGTTTGGCATTTTAGAATGAAACAAAACTTGTTGGTGTTACTGGAGAAAGAGTAATATGCATTTTTCATCTATCTCAACTAAGAAGAAAACACAGAAATGTGTCTACTATTGCCTACTATTCAGAGAAAACCATATTATAAAACAAGAAAATTATCTCTTGTATTGAAATGACAGTCTCGTAGGCTGAGTTTAGCTACCAGTGGACAGAATCATTTACACTTGTCTTCAATCAAATATACTGTGATTTACATAATGCAATGCTTTCAGCTCTCATTTCCTACTCATGCATCATGAAAGTACACTAGTTGCTAATTTGCTACTAATTCTGTTGCTGCTGGGCTTAAATGGTTTTTAGATTCAAATTTTGATTTCCTAAGGTTTTTCTCTGCTATAATATGAAAGCTTTGTCCCTGCTTAGAGAGGACATGTTTGGTTCAACATAAAAAGGCAGAATAAAAAAATCATACTACTTTAATCTTTTGCCCCCACAGCCAGCATCTGAATAGTGATGAGTATCTTGCAGTATCAAAGTGGTGCTTGGAAATAAACAAATGAGCTTTGTTACAAAGAAGTTGTTCTAAACATCTCAACTTCCACAATGTATTTTTAAAAACTGTGGTTGCATTTAAATTCAGATATATACAGGAAGGAAAGGAAGCTAAAGAAAATAAGAAGAAAATAGAAGTTGTATGAGTGGGTGATGGGAAGACCTGAGATTTCCGTAAGTAGGTATAAGTGAACAATTGGCACCAAAGTAGGAAAGATAATTGGACTATTTGCTTACAAAATAAGGTGAAATCCAAAGGAGAAACACTGGCTTTACTAAGAACGCCAGTATTTTATATTATATAGTTTTTTAAAAGCATTGATTTGGAAAATGCAAGTACAGAAAAATATGTTCTGATTCTTTATGCTTTTCAAACAATTGATACGACTGTATGTGATGTTTGCACACACAGGGTCAACATGCTTGGCTTACTCAAATCCATCAATAATCTTGCCCTGCTTTACTTCCCCTGTATTTATGAACCTTCATTATTAAGGAAACTTCAGACCATAACATCCAAACATGGGCAGTTACTGGTTAAACTCAAATGGCTTCCTTCCCAAACTGTCTTTCTGTGATCCTCCTTCTGAGATTTCAAATGCATTTTAAGAAGAGCTGCAGACATTTTGTTGGCACCAGACTTGAAACTCATAATGGGCACATTATTTGGCCACATTATAAAATAGCATCATCCATCTAACAAATGAAAAAAATTTAATGGGTGCACTCTTAATTATAATAATGTAGAAGAGAAAGACATCAGCTAAAAGTGGTGTGAGAAGGTCATTCAATGAGATTTGTGACTTTAGAGTCCTTTTTCAAGTTATAGTAGGTAATTGGACTCAATGATCTTTAAGGTCTTTTCCAGCTTAAATGATTATATAATTCTATTACGCTAATTCCTACCTAGAGTTCCTGTTTTTCTTGGAGTTTATGAAAAATTTTCTTTTTTCCTGGCATGCAGTCAAAAGCAAGACATGGCTACTTGATGCTTTGGATGTGTTTAGATTTTTTTACTGGCACAACAGTTTCCAATATTGTTTAGAAATAAAGCAGATTTCTGTCACTAAAGGTCAGCAAAAAGGAGAAATACACAGACCAATGCCCTACCAATGGTTTTTTGCCCTCAACCAAGATGGAAGACAGAAAGGGCATGAAGAAAGAACAGAAATTGAAATAACTCATTCCAATCTTACAACAGCTGTGAGTCAGAAAAATACTTCACGTGCAGCTCTTCTAAGGTGCTGCATTCACAACTCTCGATTGCACAGGTCCTAGTAAATTCACAATAAAATACGTATTGAAGCAACATGCTGTTGTTTTCAGCACAAGGTACACCATTCACAAGCTTTTATTCACTTCTCTCTGGAGGTATTTCCTACTTCCTTTTCTTGAAAAAAAATGTGGTGTCTTATTTCAAGTTCAACAACAAGTTCATGCCCAGGGACCACCAGCACCTGTGATGAAACCTGTGCTCTTCCCCCCTCTACAAGACCTGTAAGTGGCAAGGCAGGAAACTGCAAGAGCACACATAGTATACATAAAATAATTGTGTCACCCAAATAGATGTTATAGATTAAAGACATAATTGCCAGAGTGGTGAGATACACACCACTTTCTTGATTCATTAAGTTACTTCCACCTCAGGCATGTTCAGTAGGCCAGACTTTTGGAAAAGAGAAACAAATGCAGCAATTACTAGAAACTTTTTAATATCATAGCTATTGACACTCACTTTCAATAACATAACTTTTATTAAAGGCTAAATATAAATGCCATTTTATCCAGGGAGTCTGACTGGCTGTTGGCTGTTTGAGAAACAAGATAAATGAATACTCTGTCTCAGCAAAGACAACAGTCCATTATTACAAGTCGATACGTGTGACCCTAAACCAAGCTGTCTACAGGAAAAGGAAGCCCTTTGACACCCAGGAACGCCAAAGACAAATGGCAGACAATGAATGTGAGATCAAAAAAACCTTAATGATACATCATTATGACTGAGAAACAATTTGCTTAATGCAAACAAGTCACTATTTAAAAACAAGAGTGTGGGGGTGCATTTTTATAAGGTTTAATTTGTAAGTTAAGTTGGATTCATTGTATGCCTTTTTGTTCAGCCACTGCCCCACTGTTCACCTTCTGTTTCAGTTAATGCCCTGCAATTCACCCCAAACGGTTCCTGCCCTGCAACCCTTGTTTTGTCTCAACACTGTTCTTGCCCATCCTAATTTTAATAACCCCTGATCTTGTCAGTCATCTCAGAGCCTCTCCCTGAGTTCTGGAAAAATCCTAGAGAGACGTGGGGTTGAAGAGAACAGGGTCTAGGCCTTTATTAATTTTCAGCTCTTTATTAAAAAGATCAGCTATGGGGGGAATCATCTGCTGATTGTCCTGAAGATCGGCAGCAGGAACAGGCGAAGAGAGACTGTCCAGCAGGATTTCGCAACAACACGCCAGGTTGCACAGAAGCCAGCAGCTCCATCGCCTCAGGGGATACTCCCTGAAATCCTACCCCGCCCCCAAACCCGGCCGGGGG
>VXBB01015708.1:723980-770151 GCA_013399915.1 Illadopsis cleaveri | reverse complement strand
ACTACTACTACTATTATTACTATCATCATCATTATATTATATTTCAATTAATAAACTGTTCTTATCTCAACCTCTGAGTTTTCTCACTTTCACCCTCCTTATTTTCTTCCTCCTATCCTTCTGGGTGTTGGAGGGAAGTGAATAACTATGTGGTGCTTAGTTGGTGGATGCAGTTAACCTGTGACAAGGAAAAGAACTGGCTCATGCTCAACTTATTTTTTATCAGGGTCCTTCATAATTTGTCTTTGGTAGTTGCTGCTTACTACAGAAATACCCACTACACTATAATTGAGAGTGGAATTTCTCTAGGAGAATAATTTTGAAGACTTTTACAATCCTCTGCAAGGTAAAACAATAAGCAATTCAAATAATTACACCATCACAATGTTGGAAACAGAGTGAAAGTTTGGAATTTGTGCAGACTGGTTGAGATTTTTTTCTTTTTTCTTTCAGTCCTTTTAAGTGCTAACTTGAAGCAAATGACTCTGTGATCATGGAATCATAGAATCATTTTGACTGGAAAAGACTCCAGATCATCTAGTTCAGTCTTTAACTGATCACCACGTTGTCAGCTAGACCATAGCACTAAATGTCAGACAGTGGTTTCTTGAACACCTCCAGGGATGGTGACTCCCTAGGCAGTCATTTCCAATGTTTAACAACCATTTCCATAAAGAAATTACTTCTAACATTCAACCTGAACCTCCTCAGGTGCACCTTGAAGCTATGTCCTCTTGCCCTATCATGAGTTATCTGGGAGAAGGAGGTATCTTCCACCTATCGACAACCTCATTTCAGTTTGTTGCAGAGAGTGATAAGGTCTCTCCTGAGCCTCCTTTTCTCCAGGCTAAACAACCCCAACTCCCTCAAACATTCCTCATATGAATTACCTCCTAGACCTTTCACCAGCCTCATGGTCCTCATTACCCTTCTCTGGACATTCTCCAGTCTTTCTTCAGCTGAAGTGCTTAGAACTGGACACAGCACTCAAGGTGTCTCACCAGTGCCGAGTACAGAGGGACAGTCCCTGCCCTGATCCTGCTGGTCACATTATGGGTGACACAGGCTAGGATGCCATTGGCCTTCTTGACCACCTGGGAACACACTGGCTCATGTTCAGTCATCTGTTGCCCAGATGCCCCATCTGTTCCCCTTGTCCTTTTCCACTGGGTTTTGTTCCTTGAATCCTCATTGCTGTCTTGTTCCTTCTGGTGCCATGTTCTTCCCAGCCTAGTTTTTCCAGAGACACCACATGAAACCCCCCTGCACAGCAGACCTGAGTTGAACAGCAGCACTATGCATGTGCCTGTTTCCTTGTCAAACTCAGATGTGCAAATGTTTTCTGCTTTGCTTAGCAGACTAGAAACAAATACCATTAGGTCATTGCAGGGTCACTTCTGAGTCTGACCTTTTGGGCTTGGCCAGCCTGTAGTTTGCCAGTCAAGAGAGCATCCCTGACACAACAGCTTGGCTGCATGGAATGTGTTGCCAACAGGCTTCATAGTGGGTTTCTGCCAACACTTAGCATTCCCCATCAGAGCAGTTCACACCATTTCACTCTGGATTTTGAGCTACCTTGCTACTCCAACACGGACCAGCCACTCCCCCTGGAGAATCCGTAACATTCTAAATATATAGTTGTCAGAATCTTAACACTTTGTTTCAGATCTGTGGGATTGGAGTTACCCATTATTTCTCTAAGAACATTTTAAACACTCACTCTATAAATACACAAAATGATTCCATCAAGTACCGTATAGCATATAAGAATCTAGCACAAAGGTTAGTTTTATGCTTTTTTATTTAAGTCCTTCTGTTCATTCAATGTGAGATCAGAGGTTTCAGCCTATACTGTGAGGTAATGCAATTCCTCAATATGAGCACGATTAAAAAAGTGCATTACTGCATATAACAACCTACTGCCTTTAGCTGACATGTTATACTATAATGCACATGGCCCAAAAACTAAGATAAAAATCTTTCGTTTCAACCTCAGTGAATATGCTACAAGTTTGGAATAAGGCTAATTTGAAGCAAACACATACTCATCAACTATCACTGAAGTAGGCAATAGCTTGTTTTCACACTTCATCATCAGATTGACTGCCCAATACAAATTACCTGAGACACGATGATAACAGACATGGCCAAGGATCAATGAACAGGACTGATATAGCAAGATCAAGGGACCAGAAGACCCTTTTGACAGAAACGTGTTCTTCTTCATAGCAGAACATCCCTTTTCCCAGACTCAATAAGGACCCTCCTGTTGTGTGTATCCATGCTCCCAATACACACACCAAAGTCGATGCACATCTTCTTACAGCAGTGGTGCAGGAGTAACACAGCTCAGTGCTCTTCCACTGCCAGTCCCTCATGGTGGTGGTCCATTTCTTCCTATAAGAGTTGTAAGAGTGACAGCTCTGTTGTCTACTCTGGCCCTTTATAAATGGCTTTATACTCCCATGCTAGCACAGGGTTGTTGTTTTCTCCTCTTGACCTTTTCCACATGATATCCTAGCACAAACAGGGCAAGTGAATTTGATTGGACCACCTTCTAAGTATAAAATATATGTTCTGATAATGCCAAAATAATGAGGTAATTTATGGGGGCTGCAGAGCTGTTTCTTTTGAAGAGCAGTTACTCTTTCTTGGGTTAGATAATGGGAGCACAATAATGAACAGAAATGAAGAGTAAAGCAGTGCTAAAAAGATTTGGAAACTTCAGCTAATAATTTATAGGTGATGCCTCCATGTCCTTGGATGTGATCATAAAATGAAATATTTTCATATACTATCCACACCTGGAAAAAGAGCAAGAAATTGCCAACTGAAACTGAACTGAAAGCTTTTGAAGAAACAAAACATGACACCTCTTGCAATGAGTTTTTGACTGGAATATGTTCAAACCTTGCATTCCTGGCTGCCATAGCACTTACATTACCATTCACTCTTGCTGAGGAACACATACTGCTACTGTAAGAGATCTTTTTATTATTGTCAGTATTATTACAAATCCAGCAAAATAACATTGCAAGACTGTGATGTGTCTATCATATTTGAATTATTCTTTTGCTATAGGCTGTTTTTAAGTAAAAGTTACTTGGATTTATGAAGATGTTTTTGAGGTGTTTTTCCTGAAATTATTATTACCGAGCAACACATCTTATGTGAACTCTTGCCATTAAGGCTTAGAATCCTGTAGTTTTCTAGGATTCAGCATTTTGAAACAACAATGTTAATTTTAAAAGCTAAATCTCTGAAAATATTGACAAAAATGATGAAGTAGAATTTCTACTACACAGAAAAGAAAAAAAGAACATGTTTTGCTTGGGGAGGGGGAATGTTACCAAAAATATAATTTATTTCATGTTTTGCATTTTGCTCTCTTTCCACAGTGAAATCAGATGAGTTGCAAACAATCAAGAAAGAATTAACTCAAATCAAAACAAAAATTGACTCCTTGCTAGGGAGACTGGAAAAGATTGAAAAGCAGCAAAAAGCTGAAGCAGGTAGGTAAAAGCCATTTTTGATGAAATGAATTAAATTAGAACCTCATTAAGCAGACCAAAGAGAACGGAAATTTCTGAAATTTTGGTACTCAATGGAGGCCTGAAGCAAGGCAAATTAACTCTCAGGCAGAACTACTGGGAGGATAGATTAATATTCTTCATAGAATATTCAGCATCATTTAAGAATTGCTTTTATGGTGTAGTAGGAAAAGAATCTTTCTAGCTGTTCTGGAAACAAAATATCACTAAAAAACTGACTGAGCAGAATTAAGCTAGAAGTTTTTGGACCATGGGGATGCTTGTGCTAGGCACATTATGGATCAATAGATAGTATAGATAGTATATCAAGAATTCTTGCCTGGGTAATAGTCAATAGGCAATAGTCACAAGCTGAAGCAAGGAAAAAAAATCTGTTTAATATAAGGAAAAGAGATGCGACTAAGCAGCATAGTGAGTTGACCAGAAAAACCATAGTGGCTCCATCCTTGGAAACATTCAAAACTCATTGGGCTCAGGACCCACGGACCTGGACCAAAATTTGAGTTTCTCCCTGATTCGAAGAGGGATTGGAGACTCCAGAGATACTTTCCAATCTCAGTAACTGAGTGAAGCTCCAGCCTCTTTGTGAAAGTAGTTACACTTCCAGTTTAGCTTTTTTCTGGCTTAGAAAGTTTTGGTTTTAGACACATCTTGGGAATGAAAAAAATCCAACACTATAATTTCATCAAGCCATTGCAGTGTTCATTTTGTTACATGAATGATCTCACCTGGCAGCACTTTAAAGTTATCCTGAGAGTTACAAGTGTATTTTCACCATGATATATATAAAAACAATCTCAGTTCTTATGCCTGTCTATGATATTTTCTTTCCTGTTTCCTTATAGATCACATACACATTTTTACAGGAGCTTTATATCAGTGAGTTGATTTTTCTAAGAGTCAGCAAGAAAATGGAAGGCTTATCTCATGAAAAACTCAATTATTATTTTCACCCTCCATTCTGTGATAAAATCTTTTTATGAATTTTGTGTGAAATGTGTGAAAGAAATTCTGCCTCCAAATCCACAACTGCCTGGGTGTCTGAACAGCAGTCAGTTACGTGAAGCAAAAAAACCATCAGGACACATAAAGAGAATTCCATCAAGGCTGTCTAAAACATTACTGGGAATTAGAAGTTGAGGGTTACATATCTGACACAGTCAAAACAGGAATTTAGATCTGGACCCCTCCTGTTCCCAAGTAACTTTAAACCTGCTGCCACCACCCCCCTCTCCCAGCCCAAATTCTTTGAAAAATAACCCATCTTTTCTTTACAAACATTTTCTAAGTTGACAGACAGACCCCCAGCTGTTGCAGTTTATCTCACAAAGTTGAGGGCTTTTGTCAAGTCCGAGGTAAACCATTAGTAGAGGGTGTGATTATCTCTTTCAGGAGAATTTTGCACAATGTGTATTCATTAGATTCTATTTTGTTCTTTGTGCAAGTTGGATAGAAGTTGATATAATTGGTGAAGATGTAATTGCAAGGTACTCCACTGAATCACTTGTGCACTGAAATACTCTGACTGTGCATCATCCCTGTGAGGAGTTTTTATAAAAAATCCATACTATGCAAAACAATCTGCAGATCGATGTACTTTGATATACTATTTTCACTTTTGCTAAAAAAGTGTAGTGATCTCATTTAAATAGAAATCAGGTCAAAGAGGAAAATGTTGATTCGTATTGAGTCATAGTCTTATATCTTCTGAATACAACAATGAATATCCTCAGATATTAAAAAACTTCTTCAAAATATTGATGTTTTAAAACATCAGGTGCAGAACCCATCTCTCGTATTCTTTGCCTCCTACTGCAGGGGGTGAGGAGAAAAACATCTCAAAGATACCAGTAAGCATGGAATCCTATTTAAGTTTCCTGAGCTGATGAGGAGGGTTATGCAGCTGTGATTAATTGGCAGACCCAAAAAGATTTGTGTAAGCTACATTAGTAGCTGAACTATTTCATTTAGAGTGACAGATGGGAGATGATGAGATGATTTGGTTCCTTCTCTATGGTTTGGCAATGTTATTTCTTATTTTCCTCTGCCAGAAGGTATGGCCTCACTAAGACTGGGATCAGACCGAGGATCTGTGTCACATTTACATAAAGCAAAAATCAAGCCATCACCTTGCTCTTTTGGTTTTCTAAGTTTGACTCGCTCTCCTGAACAATATTTAACTTTTAATCCTAGAAGTTGTTACATTTGGAGGAATGTGATGTTACAGACTGGACAAGCTCAGTGCATACCGTGGTTACTGCTCTACTGCTGCATGAAAATTCTCCTTACAGTAACAGCTGATGTTCTGGCTTTATCTATTATCAACCCCTAACCTTTCCAATAGTGGATTATCAAAAGTAGGATTTCCTGTACATAGGAAAGCTGTAGAAATAACTCCTTTGTTTGCAAAAATCTGAACTGGAAAGCCGGGAATGAGATGTTCTGAAGTGAAAAAAAATTGTTAGAGAATATTCTTCCTGCAATCTTAGGGATTAGGGTCTTATTAGGCTGAGAGTTAGCAACTTAGTTTAGCTTCTCAGAATAGCCCAAAGGCGATGGGTACTGAGACAGTATTTTAGCCTCCTCTGAGGAACCCAGTCTAGGTTCTCATTAAGACAATTAAGTGACATAATTTTTTAGTGGCTGTATCTTAGAAGGCTTCCCATTTAATTGTATTGTCTATCACTTCAGCAACCTTGTTTTCCTAAAGCCTTAACCAAAATGGATTCAGTTGTCATTGCCAGAGCTGAGTGATCTCTTGAACTGGCTTGAGACAGGAAGTGGTGGTAGGGCCAGACATAAAAGGCATGGGTGATTCAATCAATATTTCCTTGTGCAGAAGGCAAGTAACACAATCTCTTATAACAAGCATGGCATTATATGGAGCACCTTACCAAGAGAAGATGAAGCTCCATAGGCTGAATCTTCTGCTAACACCTGTGACTACAGTACTATTGAAGCAGTTGTCTAAGATGACCTTGTATTCTTTAAATCTAAGAATCTTTCTGAAGACACTAGGTGACTGAAGGAGGAAAGCTTAATTTTTCTGTTTCTTCAGTAAGCAAAGCTGAAAATGAGAGACTAAAGATGAATGAAGACTAAAGAGGAATTTAAGTGGCAAAATAAATGTGCAAAGTCAAAAGGTAAAACAAATGTCTTGGTTTAAGACTATGGAACAGAAAAATGCAATCAGATTTGAATAGTATGTGTAGCCAGTAATAATTTATGGTAAAAAAATAATGTGTTCATAGAGCTTCAAAAATACAGCTCTTTAAGGCAATACTTGATTCATTGGTTGTCCAAGATAGGTAATGAACTACTAGTGTTACAGAGCAGTCAGTCTTACAAAGGAAGAAATATTTTATTTTAGAAATTCTGTCATTGATCACCCTCAGACTGAAAACACATTGTTCTTCTAGCTGCATACAACCAATTCTCTGGCCAAATTCACTTTGAGTACATAAAGTTTTCACATAAGTTCCTGACATGCACAGGAATAAGACTCTGATCCCTCCAAACATTCTTCTAGACAGTCTGCCTCTGTCATTCTTCCATCAATCTTCCTCTGGATTTCTGCTGTTTGGATGAAGTTCCTCAGCATATCCAGGATTTTCAGAATACCAAGTCACAACAATGCAGCTACCCTCATGAAGTCAACCAGAACAGATTCTTCAGGCCTCCATGGAAATGGTCTTTCTTTTCATCACTTTGCAAAAAATATAAGAAGCCAATATTTGGTTGATTGGAGGGGAGCATTCTCCAGTTACTTCAGCATGTTATACCAATGAGGAGCAATGGATATTTTACTCCATAAAAACATGTTTACCTGTCTAAAAGAATTTGTTTGTTACTTGTATGGCTGTTAAGATATTCTCATTCACATGAATTCTTGTTCATTTATTGGCTATTAACAGCCTTCTGCTTCTCAGAGCATAGATATTTATCTACTTCTCATTGGCTACACATGAATAAACATCTGGTGATATGCCAATTGGATTCCAAAGTCAAGTGCAGAAAATCAAAAAGCTGGATCTATTGGTAAATCAAGTCTTCATCTACTGCATGGCATACATGGGGTAGATGGCCATATTGATTTTGTGATTTATTTATGCACTAATTTTTGGAAGAAAAGTTTTCAATCATATTTGCCTGGTAGACACTATCACACAGAATTTTACAAAGCTAAATTCTGGAGATAGAAGTTTAGGTTTTTTCCGCAGAGCACTTTCCTTTGCCACCAATAGGAAAGGTTACTCAATCTCTATAGAGTATGTTTTCCTTACAGAAGCCCAAAAGAAACAAATGGAAGATAATGCTGATTTGATCCAAGAGGAATGCATATCAGAGAATGCAGATAACTCTACGGAAGAGCCACTTGAAGGAGGGCCAGATGCAGATGGGGATGGAGAAGATATGACTGATGGGATAGAGGAGGATTTTGATGAGGATGGCAGCAATGAGCTGGTAAGGAATAATCATGACATGTCTGTCTAAATGGTTCCTACAAGTAACCACAGAGAACCAACAGTCTGCATTAACAAATAAACTCACAGCAGCACTGTGATGTCCTGTAACTAGTGCCTAGACCTACACTGTAATATCAATTAAGCATAGGAACTTCTGAGGATAAATAAGAAAAATATATTTTACTACATTTTGTAATTTTTGAAAGGAAATAAAATGTAGATTAAATTGGTTTACATTTATTATTTTACATGTGTAAAAATGTAGTGTGCTATTTTTACTTTTCCTTTTTTAACTGCTGCTTTTCAAAATTAAATAAGATTCTAAAATGGTGATTTTTTTCATTATTAAACACATGCTTTCCACAGTCCCGAGCCTCTATCTTCCATGTGTATACTCCATAGGCTGTATTGGCAGATACAGGCTTCTTGATGGAGGGATTTTTCCTTAAGAAATGTTTGGCTAAGAAATGTTTGTGTTTTTAGCCTGAGGCTGCACCTTTCATGAAAACCCATTATGGTGCTAAACTCTTAAATTCTTCTGGAGCATTGTTAAAAATATTTGGAAAGTCAGATTTATAGCTTTCTATGCATTCCTAATAAGAATGGAACAGTCACAGCAGTTTAGCCTCTATAATACTCTCCCTCCCTTCCTGGTTTTCTTATTCTGCTTTGAGCTGAAAGAACTTTCTTTGCTCATTGTCATTGCTTGCATTTAAAAAATATTTAATCATGTGTGTACAGTGAAAATCTTTTAGTGAAGCAGCAGAAGTCAGTTAGTAAGGAACCCAGTAGAATCAACAGCAAGTCATCCATAACCTGTGGTTTGTATTACTTGCTGCAAATGCAATTTAAACCTACTTGTAATTTTCAGGTTTCTGTCCCGTTAGCCAGCCCAAGACTCTCTTGAATTACTATATCCTGAAAAGTATTATTTCCAGAAGAAGCTACTAAAACCTGAATTCCCTCATCTTTTTACATGCAATGTAGAACAGATGACATTATCCTTTTTTCTTAAAGAGACAGGTTCTCCTCTTCCGATATGAGAGATGTCTGTAAGAAGCTGTCACTCTGAATTTGTAGGGAGTTGAAATTTTGTAATTAATTAATACCTGTAAATATAATCTCTTACCATGGCTAATACCTGACCAGCTGAAGTGATTTTAGCAATAGGGGTGACCACAGTTTAACAAGAATTGTGAGTTTTGCACTAATTAGGCACCAGACTCCCCATTACAGACAACTAAGTGGGGATATTAACATACAGTGCATCAGACTCTGATCTCTCAATGCTGTCATTTCACCTTGTGGATTTGACATACTCAGAATATATCCACACTATAAAAAACAAAAAGTAGAAGAATTTTTTCATCTATCACAGGCCTCAGCAGGAGAGGCTCTATAAAGCAGGCAGCACAGGAAGAACTCATTAGCACTGAAAGTCTGGAATAGGCACAGCCACATTTGCACACCACTGCTTCCAAGTTAAAAGGCCTTTCCAAGATTCATGTTATGGAATTAGTTGAAGTGCAGTGCATTGCAGACACAGCTCCAAAGGCAGCTCAGAGGTCAGACATAGACATCTGAGGCATGGTGGGGAACCAGCTCCAGTTTCTCTGCATGTCATCACTAAGTGCATGAGTGTTGGGAGGAGGTGGCTCACAGCATGTGGAGAGTGGTGTCCTCTGCATTGCATCCTGGTATGGGTGGCAACCCCCCCATCCCAACATGATGGGAGCAAGGAAAGGCCAAGGAAAAGAACTTCTGTGCATCATCTCAGTCAGGTGCAGCCTGCTGCAATGTCAGGGCAGTGGGGCCAGTCAGCCTCATGCCTTCCACCTTCCCAAATGCTGGGACCCTCTAACTCAGAAGCTGGCAATACTGTAGACTTTAAAGCTTACAACTAAGATTGTTACTGATGCAAAATCCCTGTCCTTTTTATCTTCCCTTGCCATTTCCATCAAGTTTTGGAAGAGGCTACTTCACCTTAGCTTTCCTGCCTGCTGCGATGTGATAATAACACTTTCTTCTTTTTGCAAAGCCTAGGGAGATTAGTGAATGCAAAATTGCAATGTACAGGATAAAGGATTGCTTAGCAAAGGATTGCTTCAAAGAAATCTCAGGGTATGGGTGTTTTCCACATAAAGGCAATTATAAATTGAATTATGTATCTTTCCTCTATATTTTTTACCCAAACAGTCAGTAGTATTGGCATGTACTTATGATAAGATGGTAGTTTTTGATGCATATTGTAATTTAGACTGTTTTATACTGATATATATTTATGTAGATATACTGGCCAATTTCTATAAGCTTTAGTTTCTACTTCAATCATTGATAGCTCTGTAAAGGGAAGGACAGTAACAAAACTACCAAATGTATAGCAAATACCCCTGTAGAAATACTTGGGAATTCAGTCTGTTTCTACCTATTCTGTGTAGTCTTATCTAAAATTGCTCCCTGTCTTTTGAAAAGTAAAGTAGATATATAAGCTAATTATAAAGTATGTCCTAACAGATGTTGTAATTGTGTTTTACACAGTTATTTAGGAAAAAAAGCTGACTATGAACAAATTTTGAAATGGAGCCAGTTACAAATCTCTTGAGGAAAAAAAAGAGAAAGTTTAAGAATTAAACATGTTAAATGTGCCAACAGTAACAAAAACTTTCCACATAAGAAAAATGTTAGTATTTTGTGTAAAATAGTAACATTGGACTTGGAATTAAAAAAAAATCCTCCAAAAGGCTTTTTTTTTTAATGAAATCTATAATGTTTTCCAAATATACAGCTGAAGGAATTTAAGAAAATGATTAAGAACTCTTTTTTTCACCAGTAAGACCAGCAGAGGAAACAGAAAATATTTAAATGGGCAAAACAAATGCCCTGAAGTCATTTCAGCAGGAAAATTTAATTGTGAATCCACTAGTATGAAAAATATTAATAGAGTGAAAGAGGAAGATTACTTAAATTTAGATCTTAACCTTTAGTGAGTTCTTCAGATTTATCTGTAAATCTTCTGCCAGGTCATTTGCCAAAACCTGCTGCAGATTTGCTGATCAGAATTCTGTTTTCCTAAGGCTGTCAATAAAGGGAGGTATTCAACAAGGTCATACCCACTGCCAGAGTCCAGGTGCTGCCACAATGGAGCCTTTGAATCCATATGTAGGTCTCCACCTTTGCAGCAGAGGACTCAAAAATATATTTCTTTCTTTATTTCCAATTCTAACTTTCAGAGGAAGTGACTACGCAGGATGTATGCTGTGGGTTTAGGTGGTAGGATCAGTTCTCTAAATTCACACACTGTCTATTTGAAGGAAGAAGTTACTGCACATTAACTGAGTGATGGCAGCTGTCCTCATGCCTGCTTTCAGTCTAGATCAACTGTAAAGAAAGACAGAGTCTGAGTTAAATCAGCCATGGATTTAAGAACCCTTCAACCTCTTCAGTTGTCTGACTGGCTGCACACACAAAACAACATCGTACTCAACAGCTGCACACATTCTTCATCCACCATCTAGACCAGGATGTTGTTCAACCTTGCACTGTAATTTCTATGACTAAAGACATGCCCACAAACAGTCATTATGGCTCAGCTAAAGTGTGAAAAGGTTTTACAGAGCATGAGGTTGATTTCAAGCCCATCTGAACTCCAATTCGAGACATGATGCACTTGAAGCACCTGCTGCAATCATCAAACATTACTTCTTGAGAAAGTCTCTTTTGTACTATTTGCCCAAAAGTGTCTCTCAGTAAAAGTCTCCACTGTTCCAGACACTCCAGCTTAAAGGATCTCCTCAGAAAAAATCCCGAAGAATTTTGCTGCACTTTTATACTGAAAAGTTCTTTAAAAGGTGATCTCAGAAACATGATCCATCTACATATGAATATGTTAAAGAATTGGCTTCAACTTGAACAGTGAAATGTGCCATAAGCTTTCATTCATGTGCTCTCACACGGCCTCTCACTTCTGCTTGTACAAGGCCATATAGTTTTATATATGTAATTGTCACTGGTTTATTATGTAGCTCCTGAGCTTACTTTACAATTCACGACACTTAACTGAAACTTCCTGGGGTCTGGCCCAGACTATCAGAGCCCTTTGAGCTTCCTCAGGACTCAGCCCGATGGCGACTTAAATGGAGAGAGAGACAGCTTTGATCCAGTTGCCTGAAAAGAAAATTTAATAATACAAAAATAACAGACAATGAGGCATCCACTGCAGTGGACCGAACCAGATCAAGGCAGTAACAAGGGGCAAAAGGCACCAGGCCAAAGGCAGAGTTTAGGGTCAGACAGGGGTACTTATGCACCCCGCTGTGGGTGGGGAGCTAAGGTGTGGTCTGAGGGAAGGGTCTAGTGGGGGAAAATGATTAAGAACATTAAAATTCTTGCACCAAAAATCAACCTATGATAACACAGAGAACTGAGAACTTTCTTGTAACAATTTGCATAGAGAGCACGTCAATAAGCCTTTTGCTTATGGCACTGAGGACGACTTTCCCAAGGCGTTTTTCCAGGATTTTCTTTTTTCCTGGGGAAACTGCACTTAACTGAACCACGTAACTGACCATCAGAGGTAGTGAGAGGGGTTGAAAACTTCAGGTCTATTTCCTTTGCTCCTTTTCGGTAAAAAAACAACTAGTTGGTTATCCCAGATTTTACTGGACCCATAATTCAGGCTTTCATTCCTCTCCTAACATTGAGCAGTTTCCAGTAGCTGTGAACTTGAAATTTCTGTGTTCCTTCCTCGTGCATTCCTTTTAATTTTAACTGTCCCTCAACAGTGTTGCAAAGAAAGCAACACACTGTTGCAACGCTCATCCCATTTTATGGAAAACAGGCTCTCATGAAGAAAGATCTGCATTTTTACTAAATTAAGTTCACACCCAAATCACCAACAGGTCACAAATTACCCAAACACAAATCTCCAGTGATATCAAGCAGGCTTTGTGTGTCTGCAATGGCTTTAAATTGTAAGTAGTGGGAAGGAAAACAAATAACCTTTTCTTACTCCTGTGGCTGCACAGGGGAGAACAGAAAAATGACCTTTGCAACACAATCCAACACGTTACGATATTTGAGAAGCAGCTTGCCCTCAGTCCTTCGATTACAGGTCCCTTCTCACTAGAAATAGCATTAATATTATGCAGCCTGGCTGAAAGATTGAAGGAAGAATATTTCTGAATTAGGTGCCTCGTAGTTCCATAATTCTGCTGATTTAGGACATGAACAACCCAGTGCAGATCCAGGACATTTCATATATCTTCTCTGAACTTGTTTTAAAGGGTATTAATCGATCATTGAGGAAGCACTCATCAAGTCATTGCAATATCCTTGTAAATAAAACAGGTAGCTACAAGTTACTTTGCTGAAAGTCTAAAGTATTATAGATTTGGGGAAAAAAAATTAGCCAATGGTTAATAAAATACCAACAAAATAATTAACTGTAATGAATTATACACAAGCACTCATATCTGCATAACATTGCCTGAGAATAATAGTTCCTATCAACCTGTCAACTTTCCAGAGTAAATAACTATAATAGTAATAGCATGGTAGTGGTTCAGTAGTTGAGCATTCAGTACAGCAAACTCTTTCCTGGTAGAGTATGTGATGCAAATATAGTAGATTTATGGTGTCATAAGTCAGATCAGACACTGGTTAGTGCTTGGTTGGAATTTGAAGGATATACTCACAATCACAGCATTGTTTTTATGCTGCTGTAGCTGTGCTAAAAGTAATGAAGCCAGACAAGCACGATTAGATGGGAGTTGCACAATAATGAGTCAACTTTAATGGGATGTCTTAAGAGGCATTTTTATTAAATTATTTTAGAACCAAACATACAGAGACTATAAAAGGCCCAGTTCTGGTTACAATGTAACAAGATTTACAGCAGTTATTTCAACAACAATTATAGTTCCCTTCCTATTAAGTATATTTCAGTTGTATTTACCTCTCAAGGGTATTTGATTTCTTACTCTTGTCCTTTTCTCCACCTCCACACTGCATGTTTTCAGTCTATCAAATTTGTTTCCAACATCTGATAGAGAATAATGTTTCAAATATTAATACCAGAAACTGCCACAGACATAAAATTCGGGATAATCCTCTTGCACTGATTTTCATTATGCAAAAGTAAAACCATTATGATATCATAATAGCCATACTTCTTGTAGGAATTGATGCAATTACCATTTAAATCAATGGAATTAACTAGTGCTGTGGCCAAAGCTCATCAAAAATATTTTCCTTTTGCAACAAATGGGTGATTTAGGTTGCTGACAGGTAACTATCAAAGGTATTAGCAAAAGTGGTTCTAATATGATGTTGTAGAAGAGTAACTTAGCCAAGGTTCAGTGGCAAGGTTCACTGTAGTACTGTATGGCACAATCATTTGAACAATGATTCAAGACCACCAAGGCACAAATCAGAGTTATCAACACACAAATCATAGTTACCATGCTAAAAAGTTTTGTATAATATCAGTCCCTTCCCAAACATCTGGCATTGGTAAATGGTCTCTCTGTGTAAAGAAATGATCTTGAGAGGCATCCCAGCTTAAGGGGGGACCACCACCAAGCAGCCAGGCTGCTCGGCTGGGAGAGTTCAAAGAAGGCTGTTAGGCTGTCAGATTTGTGGAATTAAGTGGCTGGATCGTAGTCAAATTACATGCAATGGGAAAGGTATGCACCGGACTCCTCAAACCCACAACTTTCTTTGTTCCTTGATAAATGAGACTTTGAAAAGCTACCTGCTGTTCATGTGTTAATTGCGTGATGTGCGTTCCAACATCACTCACATCAATGCTCCCTGGGCCACTCTTTGCCTTTCTGGGTCATCAGAGAACAGACTGCAGCTAGAGGAGTTCTTGGCTGTCTGGGCTATGGCTCAGACATTTACCTCCTTTGGAGTCTGAACCAAATTACCACTAGTTTGGTTAACGGGTTGATTGTATGCACCACGCCCCTTCTATAAGTTCCTAAAGGGAAATTAATTTAATAGCCAATCTGTATGAAACTTTGAAACTTCTTTGTTTTAATTATTTTGTACGGAATTCAACAATGAAAATACTCAGCAGAAAGTAAAATAAAATCTACGGGAAAAAGAACAAAAATTTGTCTGATGAATTTCATCTAGCTTAAACCCAGTTTTGCATATTTCAAATAGCAAGATTAATCAAATAGGTGACTGTGTGATCGTGTTGAAAGTACTTAATTTATCATTGTAATTAAACTAGATTTTTCATTGTCCATTTAGACACATGTTTTTTCAGTCCATAGCATCAGGGCAGACAAGACTGACTCTTCTATTATCAGCCAAATTACGCTGATTAGGCTTGTTGAAAAGATCAGTAGTTATTCTGACAACTTGCAGCTTTCTGAGTGAACTTGTAGAGGATACTACTTAGAAAATAAAGGACAAAACTTCTAATTAATGGCAATGGCTGAAGGAATGTTGTGCCAGAAATCTTATTCAGCTTACTTCAAAAATCACTAAGATCATGCAAAATTTTGTCTTTTCTATTGCGCTTACCATTCATTGAAATCTTGCATTCAGTGTCGGGGGAACATGATGTTCTTCATTCCTAAGAAAAATGAATAGGTAAAAGATTGTGTTCACTTGATAAATATCAGTGCTAGATGTTTGTACTTGAGCAACCTAAGAAAGTCATTAGGGGCACCATACACGACAGATACTAATTCCTTGTACCTTCCAAAGCTGAAGTAAATCTAATAACCTGTGACTGAAAAATGGAGAAAGTAATAAAAGCATGCCATGAAATCAAAAATTGTAAGAAACTTCCTGACATGCCCTTTTGTTATATTTAATATATGCAGTAGCACAGTAGACGTGTTTGCTGTTCACCCACTGTTACATGAGTCATTGGAAGGACCTTGCCATCTGCCCCTCCTCCTCATTTTTCCTGGCAGTCAATTTATCAGAGGAAGATTTCCTAAGTGGAGTTCAGTGTTTAAACCATGTTACTGGTTTATGACTGACTACGTAATGTTTTTTCTAATTATCATTTAAACCCTATCATGTACATATTACATGGGAACCTGCAGAAAAGGCAGGAAATGTAATCATGCATTTTGTGTCTCTTTCTACTAAATTTTCCTACCTGCAATTGCATATTTGTAAAACAAGTAGGCAAACTCATTTTATTGAATTCAGATCTATTCCTCTGAATCTGCTCTATATTATTTAATTCCCAGTTAAAAAATCCTCAAAACTTAAAATCATAAAACTTTTAAAACATTGTCATGTAAATAATATAATTAATTTACAGACATTAGAATCTTACTGCTTTCATGAAAAAGAGATTGAAAATAATGAGTTTTCTTTTCTGTTTATCTCATTTTTAAGCAAAGTATGTGGGATCAGGAATTTTGGATCCCATTCTCAGCTTTGACACTGAGCCCATGTAGTAGGCAATGTGTCTCAGAAGATTGAATGTGCAGGTAGAATTAGCACCTCTTTCTGAGGTCAGACCAACAAGTGCCTTTCTTTGGCATGTAAGAAAGGAGTATTACCAATTATTTGAAAAAAATTATATACTTTCCAGCAAAGAAAAATGTCTGTGGAACAACGGGCAATATATTCTTCAATTAATTTGTTTTCGTTGCACCCTGACATCTCTCTTGGCTTGCCTAAAATCTCAGTCATCATTTAATAAGATAGTCATGGGGCTTGATAATTTTGAGACAGCAAATATTTAATTTTAATGGCTCAGGTTCTATCAAAAACAACAGCTTTGCCTCCAATTAAAAAAAAAAAAAAGCAACCAAAAAAAAAAAACCCACCACCACCACCAACAAAAAAACCCGCTACCAATCAGTGAATTTAATCAGAGGTAAACAATGCTCTCAGATCAGGCCAAAAATTCTCTTAGTCATGTAAACAAAATACCTGCCTAAATGAGATTAACTCTTCTCTGATTTAACATAGTTGACCTTAATAATCAGTATTTAGTAACCTCATTATTTTTATTTAGTCTAAGTAGATCAGAATTAGCTTCACAGATTTTGCTGGCCCAAAATTTGTGAGCATAGAGTCAACCTCTGAGTGAAGTGGAGAAACAAGGACAGACAAACACTTGACACTTAGAAGCACATCTGGATCCCTTTTAAGGTGAGGACGATGATGACTTCTAAAACATATCACAAGCTTTTTGCTGTACCTTATGGCTGAAAAGGAAACATCAGAAATTAACTGAAGTAACTCAACAATTTAAATAAGAAAACTGATTTTAGTTTCCACCCATGAATATTTTTGCCAATGTAATTTTAACTAATTCTGGTGGAGTGGCCCTTCTTTTACTTCCCTGTACTTTGGCTGACTCCACTAAAATTTGGGGGACTTGTTGAAGGTGCTGCACTGGGTTTTGTTCACCCATCATTTACAAACAACAGTCCCCATCTGTGTATAGGAGGAATAAGCATTGGCACAGTAACCTAGTATAGACAGAAAGCAGCAGCATGAGGTATGTTGGCAAAGTGGGACAGTGCATGGCAAGGGGGACACTGGGGTTTTCTAGGCATTCACTGGGAAACAGAAATCCTTTGGAAAAACTCAGGCCAGTCATTGGGTCTGTGTCATTGGGTATGTGCTATGAGTCTATTTGCTTAATCACCAAATTCTAAAATTTAACTGAAATTGAGCAATTGTCATGCATCACACATTTTTCCTTGTGTGTCAGTCTTTGAAAATAAATAGCATTAGTTCCTCTAGAAAACACTCATTTCAGAGGCTTTATCAGTAACCTTGAGCATCAAAAATGCTGAATGGAAAACCCTCAAAGGAAACCTTATTCTGTTGAAATTCTTCACTTAAGTAAAGAAGTTCAAACATTGAAAAGCCAAAAGATTATTATTTTTCCATACTAAAAGGCAGAAATTGTCAATGTTTTTATTCTTTTCAATACAAATTGCAGAGCCACTACAGCTAGTGACCCAGTTATTTCAAAAGGTCTCAATTTTTTTAGAAAATATAAATGTGTTACTAAGAAGATTTTCTGCATGATTAATATCAAAACATGAAAGGCAGATTGAATTTATTCATACATAGGCATTTACACACCTCAGAAAAGGGAAGTTATTTAGAAGGTGATAGAACTGCAATTGCCATTTCAACAACAAAAAAAAGCAATCGGTGAGAATAAAACAAGCTCAGTCTGCCAAAATGAAGATTTGGAAGTTAATCAAATATCAACTTAGCCAGCTTGTCATGCTGCTATGTGTGTCTGAAGTTTCCAAATTGTTGTCACTACTGATTTCTAAAATTACACTACAGCTCTGTAGTCTTTTAAAATGAGCAAAGTGTTTTCCAGACCAAGCAAATAAAGAATGAAAAAGCAAAATTCTTCTCTGCTTTCTCTTTGCACGGTCACAATAATCCTTTCTCTGCTATTATGAGATTCTGCACCATTTGCAGACCACGATTTGACCCCAAGACCAACATGTTGGTTTGTAACTTTTATTTTAAAATGAACGTCCCTTGAAATCCTCATAAAACCAAAATATTATGCACTACTGCACTGTGCATTCAAATAAGTATTAGGCAGGAAAATACAAATAAAAAGTTGTTTTAAATAGAACCATCTTTTATTGCTGTTCCCGCCTGGATCACATTCCCATAGCAAGACTTTCACAGATGACAGTTTCAAGCAGATAATTCTACAACCTGTTATGTAGAGTTCAATTGACTGTCTTAATTCATTATACTGTTACCATTCAAATGTTAATTTTGCATTGTTTGTCTCATTCCACTCCTGCTTCCTATGGTTTACTTTGGGCTTTCCCAGTATCTCTGTCTCATGCTATATGCTTCCAACATCTTCCAGCACTCTCTCCTTCCCATTTCTTTTCTTTTTATTTTTTTTTTAATGTCACTCCACCTGGTTGTTCAGTTGAGTAAAACTTCTGCCTCCAACTACCTGAAAAATCTCCAATTGATTAGACAGAACAATTCTCATCTCAATACATCATTGCCTACAATTATTTTGCCTGGAATGGGCGCCCTTTGGTTTTTGATACCTAACAAAACTCTTAATTGGCAATAGTGAGAAAGTTTATTAGGTGTTTTCTGTATAATTACTTTAAGACAATTCTTGTAAGCTCCTACTTTTATTTCAAAAACACACTTCTTAAAAGGTAGACATATTAAATGACCTCAGGGTACACGTTTTAGTAGTTCCTTTATGCATTAAACTGCGTGTTCAAATCTGCACCCTTGGCATTAGTAGGACAGGACCTTTTGTCTTCAGCATTAATATTAATTGGACCACCACCTCACACTAGAGAATTCTTACACCTCGCATTAAGCAGAGATTAATTCAGTAGGAATTTTAATCTACAGCTTTTTTACACCACCCTGTAGCTTAAAAGCATATCCTCTGTAGCATTCAGGATGGTAAAGGACAGTACTTACTGTGAACCATGATGGGACTCAGTTGGACTTCCTTCTCATGGAGCAGGCACCATGAAAAAGCAGAAAACACCCAGTGATCTCAAATGAGTGCCATACCCATGTGAATTTGCCGTGAATATCCACTCATATGCAGGGATAAATGAAGGTGGAACATTTTTTCTCTTGCTTATTTGGCACTGGATCCCAAGAAGATGTTGGGCGTCTCTCAAGGCACATTGGTATGGGCTAAGGAAACTCTGTGGACAGCATCAGGGAAGCCTTACTGCATTTGGGTTGGCTTTACAAGCCAAGAGAGAACAGGAAAGGGAGTTTGTTGGGAACAGAGTTTCATCACGGGGTAGCAATGTGGTGCATTCTGGTACAGACTTCAGGGCAGGGATTTCTGCAAAAGCACCACCTCCCGACCATCCTACCTCTTCCACATCTGCTCAGAGATCCTGGCCCACCCCACACTCTGCAGAGGGCCCACTGCCTCCAGCTACAGATCCCTCCCACTGTCACCAGAAACTGTGCTACTGGTCCCTAAGGCTTCTCCTACTGCTATAAAGGACCTTGGAGAAGAAGGTTTTGCTGCAAAAGCAGTCTAGCAGGAGAAAAACACACAGCCTAAATTAAAGTGGACAGATCCGCTTCTTTCCTTCATTGCCCCACTCAAGCTCTCAAATGACCATGGTGACTCTATTCCCAAAGTCATTCTTTCAGTCTCACACCTGACCATCACCTCAACTCAACTGCAGTGTGTCCTTGCTAGCACTCTCCAAATATTGGATCCTGTCTCCACCACTACACCCAAAACCATTTATCACAATTCTGCCTGGACTCTGAGAAAGAAAAGATATGTTGGTCTAGGGGAAAAATCAGTATCTGATAGGGCTGTCATTTTCTTCCTCCTGATTTGTATTGGACAAACAAGTGAAAGAGAGCATTTTAATACAAAGAAGATCGAAGTTTGTTTTCACTGATGACTAAAACAATCATTCTCACATGTACTCACATAAGTACTAACACTTCAAAGCAATTAAGCTGTTCACTGAACAGGAAAACGATTCTGTAATGTTTTTAGCAATTAAAGTATGATTGGCAGAGTCCAAAACATAATGATTACGTTTCATCATTTGAAAAAAGGTTTAAAGAAGGTGCAACTGGTTCTTTTAATTATCCTTTATTAATATTTATCTAACTGTACAATCATTCTATTTGTTAAATGCAGTGAATGTTTTATCACTAGTTCATTATAAAAAAATTTGCATTAGTGCCATCATTTTGTTTTTCATGTTTTACAAGGGTTGCAACTGACAGCAGCAAAAGTGTGATATACATTCACATTCCCCTGGTCACATCTCCTGAACTGAGCATTTACATTTCACATGGGGACATTAAACTAAACCACCTACATGACAGTTACTGAATTCGAGATTTGATGCTTTAAATCAAGGGACAAAGTGCAAAGCGTACTTCAAAGGAGTGCAGCTGTGAAGTCAATGTGATAACTAAAACAAATTCAGTGTTCCTTGGTAAGCTCTGCTTGCTCCTTGTGGTTTTCCACTGATGATGAAGAATGCTGTGTAAAAGCCAACAAAGGTGCATGTCCCTATGCTACCTCACAAATATAAATTACGATTTTTTTGCACTCAGTGTGAGTGCCTGCTTAAGAGAAAAGGAGAATTGAGTTAGACATAGCAAATCTTGAGTAAGACATAGCAAATAAACAGAATGGCAATTTGCATTACTACTTTCTGTATTGCATTTTTTTTCTCATTTTATGTAATTATCTAGACCAATAACGGCTAAGTAAGTTTTGGCTATTTTGTTGTGTTTGTTTTGCTTTTTTTTTTAATGCCTGTTCTGCAGACAGATTACATTTTTCATCTCTTTGGCTGTCCAGAAAGTGCATTTCATAATCAAAAGAAATTATTAGAGATGAAACAGAGTATGCTATCCTTGAGGACATAAGAGCAGCATCTGTAGACCATTATTCAAAATTCTCAGTTGTACAGATAACAGCATTAGGAGTGAAAATCATATGTAATGAAAGCAGTTGTGGTACAATTGCAGTTTGAGGTAGCACAAGTATGAGGGCCAGTGTTAGGAGTGAAAGGACAGTGTACCTACTGCATTTAAATGGGACTTGCTGTTGTTTTGCAGAAAGTGATGTATGGCAGTCACATAACCTACCGTCAAAGCATAGTCAGACACCAGCAGAAACCTAGAAAGGTGTCAAGCATCAAGTCTCCTACTCAAGAGGAACGTGCAGGAGATGTAAATGTGCAATTTTACCAAGCAATGGTTAGCAGTAGCTTCAGATGCTGCCATTACAGTTATTAAACTGAGAATTCCAGTCCTGAGAATGGGTTTGTCTGGCAAGGAAAAAGAAACAGGAGAATAAGAGGAACAATACTTGAGGCTTCAGGTTTCAAGTTCATGTGTACATGTGAACCATCATCCATCCATCCATCCTCTTTTTAGCTGCATTTTCTGAGAGTTTCTAAGGTTAATGTTGTCCTAAAAGCCATTCAGAGCAAAGGATTTTTAAAAACAGATGCATTTTGTCAGATGAATGTCTTTCGTATACTTTGGATGCTCTTATTGTTTATAATTACTGTGGGGTAAACTACATGGTAAAGCCTGTAACAACTATATTCTCTGGGACTTTTTAAAATATTTTCTTAAAATACTACAAGGTAAGATGTTAATCATGTACAGCTTTTGTGTTACTTAGTCATAGCAGATTCCTAAAATTCCTTCCCAAAAACATACGCTGATTTTACACTCTCATGTAGTAAGATTTATTCCTGTACATTTAGGTCTGGAAGATAAGCATGGTAAAGTCCAGAATGCTCTTCCCGTGAACCCTGTGAGAAGCAAACTAGGTAATTATTGGGATGAAGGAACATATCTCTGTTGTTTTTCCTTTTTTAGAACTGTAAGGAAATACAAATAATTCAGAGCAGGAAAGAGGCTGAGCTCTGTTTGGATCCAGCTAGCAGAGGAAAAACCCATCTCCTGCAGACAAATAAAGCCCATCTAAACGAGTTTAGAAAAGTCAGTAGCTCTCCTACCGCAGAAGGGTCACCATTACATCTTCCAGGTCCCTAGTTAGACCTGGGAAACAGGGATGGCAAATCCTGTTCTAGAAGGATGGTACCTGCAGGTCTCTACAATATATCAGACTTTTCTTCTCGTAAAAGGCTTTTAGGATCAATACAGAGTACAAGCTATTCATACTCTGTCATGCCTCACAACTACAAAGCACGATCTTGGAGGAACTGGTTTCCTGGCAGATAATCTGATGGCCAGGCTTTCCTACAAGAAAATGTTCTTTACATTGTAGAGTACTCCAAATAATCTACAGATGTAAAGACAGAAATTAGCTAGGCTTTGAGGGGAGGTAAGTTATAAAATAATTAAACTTTTAAAAAGCAAGATGGAAAACTCTACATTTTTGCTGACTTGTATCTGATTTACTCCATCATTTGTAATTATTATAGTGTAGGGCCCATAAAGCAGAACTGCACTTTCAATTAGGGAGGTTTTTTAGTATTTAATGTTGGCTTTTCAATGTTATATACAATGTAATAGTGTATAGTTCAAATTAATCTAGTAGATTAAATTTTTGAATTTGGCAAAAATGCCAGAAGGATTATACTGGAACTACAATAACAATATCAATAGCATTTTTGGAAGATTGAAATAGAATGTTATGCCTAAGAGTGTTTCCAATAGCTCATGCTCAAAAAGCCATCCAGATAGTGAAAAAAGCAACAGAAATAATTTTTGGAGGAAAATGAACCAATAAATATTCCACAAACTCTATCTTTTTTTTTTCAGAGATTATGATGGCAATTAGGACAGTATATAGAGTTTCTTTGATATTGTCTACGGATGCCAAGTCTATATGCTCAGCTGAATTATTCAATTCTTAAAATGCATTATGTTCAAAACACACTTTCTACAGTGGTTTTCTGTTAGATCTGCATCAAGTGAAAGCCTTATTGCCAACTTAAATGTAATTCAGCTCATCCTTGTTGTGTCAGGAGATGTTTTTATATATAATAGGAAAGAAATGAAAAAATTTAAAAAAAAACACTAGTCATCATGAGGGTTTTTTAATATCATCAGCACTGCCATAAAGGCAGATGATAAACAGCACACTATTCAGAAGAAAGAAATAGAATGAAATTAGCATTGAATTACTCTGGATTAATCACAGCCCTAGACTCTTGTCATTCCAGGGAAAATAAAAGCATGGCTCTCTCAGATGTTAATGCTTCCTCTCAGATTTTACCATTATTTGTAGTGAGAGGGAAGTAAGAAATCCATGTACTGAAAGAAGAACACGGGAATATTTTGGACTGGTGGGGTTGCTAAATTTTTATCGCTGTTTCTTACCAACAGCTAAGCTGCATTGATGACTTGGATCCAGATGGTTAGCAATGTTAATGTTTCACAATAGTAACCTAATGAAGCTCTTTAGTGCTGGTGACAGGTAAATGCTTGAAAGGTTTATGGCAAGGGAAAAAAGCTTCAATAAATAACTTGAAAATCTGCCTCTTATTGCTTTCATAATTATTGCTTTTTATAATGGCATAATGGAATGGCAAAGCATAGTTGAAAAAAGGCTAGAAAAGAGGAACTCTCTTTGGAGCTAATGGGATGTACAGAGGGATTTTTTTTTTTTTTTGCTTCTTCTAAGATGAATAACTAGTTAAAAACCATTAAGCCTCTCTCAGACTTAAGGGGAGAATTTACAGGCCTTTTTTATTATAGCTAGTCTCTGTAGGGATCAGACCTAAAACAGGAGAGATGAAGATTCTTCTCTGTGCAAGTAGAGAATAATAGTTTCAGGATGATTTAACTGAAAGTTCTGGGATCCCTCACATGAGCTTTTCTCCCTAATCCTGGTTACCTGTGAAGACTACAACCAGAGACCTGATGGTCTCTTTGCAAGGAGGGGAAAATCTGATGCCTGACATCTTCAAAGGTCAGGAGGCCAGTTCTGCAGTGACTTGGATGTTTCTGGAAAACCAGGTTTTCAGCAAATGGAAATTTTTACAGATTTTCTTTTTTCTATTTCTTTTCATTGAAGGAGGTGGAAATTGGCTGAAAAGAACATCTGGAAATTTTTCAGCTTTGATCAGAAGTGCACCAGGTTTTGTCAGCTGTTTCCTTTTCCAGTTATAAAAGAAGATAGACTCCACCTCCCCAAAAAAGGAGTGCAGAAAAGATTGGCTGAAAGATATTTTTCCTGTCAAAATTTAAAAGAAACTTGGGTTGAAAATTTCACATTAAAAAAAGAAACCATCTACTTCTGTTAACATTTTCTACTGTCGGTTTTCCAAACAGATATGATTAGGGAAGTGTTGTCAGTTTCTCTGTGGGTAGGTGGAGCTGGTATACCTTATGCTCCCCTGCAGCATCACTCAATGCCTACTTGAAGCTGGTAGCATTAATGGGTCATATAGCAAGACTCAGACATTTAGATGCAACCTGCCTCCAGCCTCTGCTGGAAGAATGAACCTCGAAAGTGTTGGCTAACGCTGGATTTTTGCGTTTTCACCGTGTGATCGATAAAGCAACAAAAGAAATCAAAGGATATACAGTTATATCCTATTGCAGGTACACAAAAACAATAGCAATATAGGCAACAGTAAAAGGGAAGCAACTGAAAAAAAAATCCATCAATCTGGTAACTATAGGCATTGCTGAAAGTACACAGCCAATGGAAATGGAGTAAGGTATATAAATAGTGTGATGGGACTGAAGCAAAGAATTCTACATGCAATTTATTTAGATTGAATGCTATTATGCAAATAAAGCATTTCATTCCAAAGGAGCCAAGACACATTATTCCATTTCCTGCTGCTAAAATAGAAATTATTCAGCAGTTGTTTGCACAGCATTATGGAGGGGAGGTATACTTCAGCTTCAACAGCACTTGCTTGATTTGCTGTTATTATTTTGGGCCGCACAGTCAAGACTGTTGCACAGCCCTGATGGACCACCACTGCAGGAACACTATTCTCCTTTTCACCTTCAATGGTTTAAGGTGGGAAAGCATTATAGACATTGATATTTGGTTGATTTGTGAAAAAGTCACGCCATAATCCTCTTGGCTCTTTTCTCCAGCTGTCTTGGTCTCTTTTTGAGGTTCTCTTGGAAGAAATTTTATGCTTTCATACTAAAGCCAACATTTCATTTCTCAGTTTCTACAGATCAAGTGATGAGATATCATGTTTGAACTCCCTGAAGGCTGAGAAGAGAAACCCTGACTTCCCCACAGAAAATTGTGAACTGCAGTTTCTTACTGGCTGACAACACCTTTGATTCAATTTGTATGAAACTCGATTTACTTATTAAAATGGACATTATTGCTCAAATATTAGAAACTCCATTTCTTATATGTTCTAAGCTGTACAATTGTCAGATTTTTATGGTTTAGATTGTAAATGTGGTTTTCTCTGGCTAATTATTGGTATTATTTTTTTAATTTTGATGTCTTAAAGGCCAATGTACTGTATCATAATAATATGAAGGACGTATTTAACAGGTGTGGAAAACACTGTATACAAATGTATATTTCTAAAAGCTATTTTTATGATTAGCACGTTTTACTGTTTCACCATATTTAAAGTCAGGTGATATTGCACTTCTCTGTTTACCGCTTAATTCAAACAAGACCATTTTGATCAGTGCCACAATTAAATACATTATATGGTATTTTCCATTATTTTATTAAATTTATTTGTCATTGGAAATAATTACATTGGTAATAGAATAACTTCTAAAAAGCGAAAATGTCAAAATAAGAGAGCAATCCTTGATAAACTGTAAATTGCATCCTCCTATAAATCCCGTTCTTCAGATAAGGCCTCTCTGTGATGCCATTCATCAGACAGCTGTTACAGCTGCTCTTGCAAATCTCTAAAGGCAGTTTATTGCTACCATATGGAAAGTCAGTCAGCCTCCTGTCTGGCCAGGAAAATTACTTATAGTTTGCCAATATCTGCCAGTCTGAATTAGCCTACTCATTACTCTTTGGGTTATTTTCTGGCAGTAGTCTTTCCACCTACAAACTCCTAAGGCACTCCTAAAAGCCTGAAGTTGGAATAATTAACTATTACAGATGTCGTAGGGGGATTCTCAGGATAGAATTTCTTAATAAATCATATTTCCTTTCAAACAGAATGGATGCATTATTTCTCTTGTGTTACTGAGACATTAAATATTTCAAAGCATATGGGCACAAGGACTTCTTCCCCTATAAAAGTACTAGTTTGTTCACCATCCCAAAGTCAGACCTCTTTAGCATTGCAGATGACATGAAACAAGGAATATGTATTCATTCATCTACATTTTTATGCTAGTGGCACTCATATAGAAAGAGACATGTCTTTAAAGTGACTGCAGGGTAAATAAATTATTTATTAGCTACAGCCTCCCAAGAGAGAAAGGCATTAACTTGGGAAATATCTTACACAGTGGAATGGAGTACAGACCCAGCTGTGTGCCAGTCTGCAGCACTGAGCCCTGACCACTGAGCTCCATGACCAGGGTACTTGCTATTTCGGATCACCCAGAACTACAAAGAGGAACTCTTGCCCTGCTCTTTCAAATGTTCTCTGTAGGCTGAAAACAAGAGAAAACAAGACGTACCAGATAGATTTTTTAAAAGATATAACTTTAAATTCTGTTTTAAAAAGCATTTTCTGAGATGACAGGTTCACCTCAAGTAGTGCAGGTGTAAGTGCGTGGGAGCTCAAGGTCTCTGGTCAGGTTTCTGGCATGGGGCCATCATCAAAGAAGGACTGATATTCTTCAAAAATTTGGAAGAAAAACAAACACTTGGATTCAATTATCTATTACTGAGTGAGAATTTTTTCACTAGGCAGCTATGTGACATTGTACTCTCAGTTACACTTATGTACCTTATATTTAGCTTGTCTATTGTGTGTGGAGTTACATGGTTTACATAAGTGCTGAGTAGTACCCAGGTCCTTAAATAAGGAAAGACTAGTGTAAGTAGTTACATCTGAGCATAAAGAATTGCAGCTTCAGAATTTATCAGGGCTGACTCCCTCAGAAAACTGCAGCAAAAAAATATTACTCCTGTGTAAGCGAAATGTTAGGTCAAGTCAGAGGGTGAAATACTTCTCCACTTTCTATCTCTTAGTATAAGTTATGAACATTTTGAACTGTAAAAATGCAAAAAGAATTGCCATTTTAGAATTTCTCTCTCTAGCTGACAGTTAAAAAAAAAAACAACAAACAACTCCAAACCGTAGCAGCTCAAGGGGCATTTGTCCCATTTAAAATACATAAACTGTCGGCTGACTTAAAAGATGCAGAATACCATCCAAGGAGATCAGTTCTGATACTGGTGTTAATAAACTAGATGTGAGAAACATCTAGGTATATTATCTCTTCACCACCTCCATTCCAAATGAGCTAACACTCACAGAGAGCACTCTGAGATTTTTACACATTCTTTACAATCATTACCCTTAGATTATAAACTCACAGAGATAATTGCACATTCATAATGTTGACACCATTTCACACCACAGTTTAAGTCCTGGACATATTTTGAACACAAAAGTCACCTCTGATAACACCATGAGGCAGAATTTCATTTGCAAGCCAGAAGATTGTTACCCCCTGCAGTCTATTACTAGCAAGGTTTCTCAATGGCATGTTTGCTTAAACACCAGAGGATGCTGGTAGCTTTGACAGAGTTTAATAGTTCTCTGCTGTCCATGTATGCAGTATGCTCGGTGTTGTTTGCCATCACCTGTTACTTGTTTGACATAAGTTTTGTCAATTGTGGGATCCTTCAACATTGCTCATCCCTTGTATTGCTCATCCCTTGTAATACAGAAACATAATAATAGGAAACATAAAAATCTTGTCAATCAGTATGGACAGTGAACAGTCATAAAATTCTTTACAGACAGTCCTGAATCAAACCAATTCATTTTCTACACAGATCTATATGTTCTGTCTGTTTCAGATATTTGTTTCAAACATGGGCAGCTGCATGAATGGAAAATATTTACTAAAAAGCTTTAAAGTTTGGATCAAAAAAAAATATTTTTACTTTTGTAAACTCTTGTATTACATATTGTTGCAGGTCCTATTATTTTTCTCTGTAGATCCGTTTTCAGTTCTGAAAAATCACTGTACTTAAACTACACAGGAACTACAATCTTGTTAGCAGTCCTATTTTTAATTGGTGCCACTGCAATTTAAAATTGAAACATTCAGAGTTTCCCCATTAGAGCAGATTGATGGTTCATTACAATTTTCTTTAAAATGTTGTAACATAATTTTTACATGTCTGTAAATAAATATTTTCTCTGATTTATGCACTAATTTAGTTTTGCAATTTCTTCTCTTAAAACGTGACTCTAAGACACTTTCCAGTAAAAATGTATTTCTATGGAAAAATGGCATTTAAAGTTCCGTAATACAGCCATCCTTCACAACCTTTCAAAGCAGACCAAACAGATGCAAGCATTCATAATATTAAGTACTAAATTTCAGTAAAATGGATAGAAATGTTAAATCTGCTATCATTTTAATAGTTTGAGAAATTTAAGCACCAGTACTGTATTAAAAAAATGACTGATAAGAAATGTGACCAGTTTCCTGAAAAGAGGGAATTCTTCAGTGGAGTGAGGAAGAGGGAGGCACAGTGGGGATATTTAATTGAATTTAAGAAATACATTTTCTTAATCTTGGAAGCTTCTAAGTTTCATGTCCCACAAAAGCCGTATGAACATAATTTATGAAAGCCATGCCAAAATAGTTATCATTTTCTGCTCAGTATCCAAATTCATTTTTCATTCATAGTTGCCTATTCCATTCACAAAATCTTGCTATGCAGGCAAGGTAAAGAAAACTGGTCCACAAAGTCTATGAGAATGATTTTAAATTATATTGGTATTTTTGGGAAGCAAGACTATTTTAAAATACAAGGTAAAACCAACACAACTTGACAAATTAGTGCTGTAGTCCTGAGAATTTCTCAGCAATGAAATGTTCTGGCCACAAGAATGAAAGAGAAAGAGAAAATAAAGGCACTTGTGTACAGCAGTTACAGCCCTGTGTTTATAATCTATGCCCTTACAAGAATCAGCTCAGGAAAACTGGTAAGAAAATCCTCTGAGAGACTGCTTAGAAAAAACACAGGGTGCTACAGGGAATACACAGTCCTTGGGTTTTGGATGGTGGAATAATACATCATTTGATACAAAAAGTGCTTGGAGTTTTGTGGCTGCTATCTTAAGTATTTTTTTTCTGATTTACCCCTCAAAGAAAGATTGCTGTTCCACATTTGTGCAATTAATCTGCAAGTATCTCACTTTATTTTAACAGAAAACTAGTTTGCAGAGCATCCATCCTATATAAATTCCACTAACCAAGCAAAAATGTTTCTAAAGGTTACATTTAAATCTTTCTGATACTGTCCTGGCTACATGACTTAGCAGCCTGAGGTAATGGAGAAAAAACTTTGCAAAACTACTCTACTGGTATATTACTATATGTGAATACATCTAGGGTATGTAGCTATGCATATGTGGAAAAATATCCTTCCACTGCTTTGTGATTTAAATAATTAGAACTAGAGACAACTAAAGTTGTGCAAAATAAGAATCAAACTCATCCGTGTTGTTAGTCATTGAATGACTACCTTCAGCGTCTACTCCAACTGGATTCTTAAGCAGAAACTGTGTTCAGTGTTCATTCTATGAGCAGCTACAGCAGCATTTAAAAATTATTTAAAGAAAGAAGGAATTATATTGCTGCTGATAATATTCCTGCTGCAGCAGGACAGTGGAACATGGTGGAGGAACAGAAGATATACAGCATGGCAGGGCTGCAGCTTGAATCTGGTGCTGAGATCTGAATGAGCATTGAAAGGATTTTACCTCAGAATGACTGAGGAAATTACTGAAAGGGGATGTTTTGCACTTGTACTCATTTTACATTTGAAGAAACCTCCCCTATACACTTATTTATTTTCATACATCTGTCAGCATGCCCTGATTTTGGTGATTCTTTCAAGGCATAAGCCTCAAAATTTGCATGTGATCTGGGTCAAACTTAGGGAGAATTTAACACCACAATAAGTAGTCAATCACATTAAACATTTACCCCTTCTTCAGAATTTTGGCCTTGGTGTTTAATCCATAAGGCAAGAGAGGGATTTCATAAATATCTGTGTACTTGAGTGGTCACATTAATTGTAAATCTATGCTTCCATTGATGGAAAAACTATAGATCACAGAACCGTAGAATGGTTTTGGTTGGAAGGGACCATAATGATCACCCAGTTCCAAACTTCCTGCCCTGGGCAGACTTTTCATGAGACCATCCAAGCTGACCTCGAACGCTTTTAGGGATGAGACATCCACAACTTCTCTGTGAAACTTGTCCCAGGGTTTCATCATCCTCACATTAAAGAACGTCTTCCTAATATCTGGATTTCTTTTTCTTTCCCTTTTTTTTTTTTTTTTCCCCACCAGACTGTGTTTTACATTCTGTTCTCCATCAGTAATCTATGCTAAAAATATGACACATTTTATGTAATATGTGATATCAAGCAAATCAACATTGAAACACTTCTTAGTTCTATACGAGACAACTTTCAGTGACACGTGTCAGAAGTTTTACCATGTTTGTGATGACATGTTGCATTACCTGTAATCAAAGTACCAGTGTATGAAATTGTGTTTTGCAAATCTATTTATTGAGCACTATTATTTAAGGCAGCAGGCTTCAGAGAGAAAGTTTATCAGGTCCTGCCTTAGAAACATAAATATGTTTTTTGACACCAAGCCATTAAAAAATCAATTTTACTGATTTCAAGGATGAATGACCTTTGAAATTTGGATACTTCTGCAATTACATGAGGATCATTTGTAAGTGAATTGTAAGTTCTGAGTTATTTCTTTTGTAAGCTAACAAGGTGGTGAAAGAGTAATCCAGAAGTGCTAACAGCTTACATGGGTCTCATTCTGGTCAATTTGTTCCATACTGGATTTGGATCATTCAAGTCATGTCACAAGATAACATGATAGGAGCAGTTAATAACAGCAACAAGAAAAATAGCAAAAATCAGTGCCCAAGGAATTGCATTTGGGCATCAATGTAGACAAATGGTATTGCTGAGTTTTCTACTTCTATTTTCTTCTTCTCTGTTGTAAAATTTAGGTTTAAGAGAAGGTCTGTGAAACTCCATGCAGTGCAGAGCTACAAAGAGAACACATCTGCTACCCCTGCTTACTTAAGGGAGTGAATAATCCAAGCAGATGTCAGATTTCCTCAACTTCCTCAGCATTTTTCAAAGATGTCTTTTCAGGGGACAAGTTTAAACTCTTTTCCCAACACTTTAACCCCCCCTTTCGTGGGTGGTTTGTCTCATACATTAAACTACAAGGTTTCTCAGAGAGGACAAAATTAGTTAAGTGGTCTCCTGCCAGGAATGAAGAGCGTGACCAAATGGGTATGTGCATACCTACAGACACACAACCCACGGACCTGCAGATGGAGGAGAACCCATCTCCATGCTCAGGGCTAACTCCTGGAGGGCTGAAGTTGCAATAGGCTGAGTTCAGAGGACTAAAACTCTCAGAGAGTTTATGACCTCTTTTTTAATACGGTTTCGGAGACTGTTTCATCTGCAAACCTCAAGTAGTCACAGAAGAAGAAGAAATTTGAATCATTTCTCAGCTACAGAAAAGGGATGTAGGACAAGGAGAGGTCATTTAGCTGTCTCACGGGCTTCTCCTGTTGGTAACAGCAAGAAGCTCAGAGGATTACATAGGACCCTGGCCTAGTAAAATCATTACAAATGGAAAGGCATTGGTGTTACAGTCTATCACATGTTTGTGTTTCCTTATGGACAAAATTCTTAAACTAAATATTTCACATCAAGCTGGGTATAAATTTTCATTGCTGTGAATAATCAGCATAGTAATGGAGTTTAAATCATAAATCACATTTTCCTTTCCAGCAAATTCCCCAGTAGGGGTGGTTCTAAGTTGACCGTGTTAACCAGGTTTTAGAGCAAGTAGTGTGCAAAAGCAAAATTATTTAATCTCTTCAAACTACAGTGATGCCTTCAGCAATGATAATCAGATTTTAGTCTCCATAGCAATGCAGGTGAAAATTTAGAAAAGCATTCAGCAGCAAATACAGAAATTCATAAAATTAAGAATGCACCCCACTGAGGATTGGATTTCAGGGACGCTGAGAAAGTTATGCTTACATTTGTGACTGAAAAGTATAGGGTTTACTTACCACAAATCACCATAATTGAGCAAAAATCATGCTACTGTAGCATGTTGCCTCTGTGGAAAAATATTTCTACTTCCGTATTCTTTGCAGATTTTTTTTGTTTAAAAAAATATAAAAAATACTGAACTATGAATTTTAGTATATTTTCTCTTTTAATTTAGGCAACACTGTATGATTTAACACATAAAAATCTCCAAATCACCTGGCTGAAAGATTAAGCACATTTACACAGAAAACCAGAGAGTATGAGGGAGACACATAAACTCTGAACTATCTGTACTGTGTAATGAGCTGCTGGATAAAGAGCTACAAGAAGGGTGGGACTGGGTAAGCACTGATCCCAGCTCTTCCCACAGAAGAGAAATATTCCTGAGATCCATTGTCAGATGAATCCCAAGAAGACAGGCCATACATACATTGCTTCAGTGACCAAAACAGCAAATGGTATTGATTGAAGGGCACTGCAGAAAGAAGAACAAAGGGAAGACCCAGAGGGAGAGACCAACAAGACGTTGCCAAAGAACCAGTGTTTGGCCCAAGGAACACAATACAGAAGTGTCTCAGAAAGGACAGTAGAGCTGTTGAAAGGCAGAGTGAGAAGCTATCCTGTTGCCAAAATGCCACTGGATGAAAAACTAGGTTTTGTGCAGGATTCAAATTAGAATACCTAAATACATACATGAGATAATCATACCCAGTGTAAGGTGGGGAGAGTTCCTGTGTGCATACGAGTGGAGTGTGGACATGGGATATGTGACCAGGGCACACAGAGTTATTAAGTCTATGGCAACTTAGCCCAGATCCAAACTGAGCACTTTCTTGCTTCCTAAACCAAAGTAGTATGGGCAGGACAACACTGTGGGCAGGCTCCAAGGACTGCAAGACTGAACTGAGACATCTCTATATAGGTTTTCCAGTGGCTTTAGTCTTCAAGGCTTAGAGAAATACTGAGAGATCATAAGTCTTGCTGGAGTCAATGGCAGCACCACACACTCAATTCCTCAGGAAGCCTTCTTTAGGATCCCAAAACAGAGACACGAAGGAAGAAATTTAGATGACTAAACACAGATGTCTAGTGCCATTTTAGATCCTCCTTTAGATTATCCACAAAGATATAAGGCTCACATAGCCCTGACCATACCTGCCAGTTCCAGGAGGATGTTTCAGTTACTCAGGACTTACTCAGATTCTCAAAACTTCAGTTTTGAGAAGGATGTAAGTTTTTGAACCATTTCAATATTTATAGATGTTTATATTGCTGAATGAGACTTACAATTTTAACAGTGATATTTTGACAGGATAATTGGGAGGAGATGCCAGTAAAAAAGGGCCAAGGTAGGCAAAGAAAAGTCTTGAATAAATTTTCAAACTAGAGTCTGTAGCTGCGTAATTCGCATTCATGTTGGCAAGTTTCCAAAAATCTGCTTGTATAACAGAGAATTTCTTGTAGGAACTCATGGAAAACTGGAAACTAGGTTGGACAAAGCTTACAAAAAAGTAAGTTGGCAGCAAAAATACATCAAAGTTATTGGTAAGTCCTATAATAGTTAAGTAAAGTAGGAACTGAACCCCCAGTCTTGTGTTACCCACTGAAAAAAAGAATTAGATATAGCATGTGCTAAATTATCCTTTTATCACCTATGAAAGAACATTAGACTGTGGCACCTATTACTACCATTAGATGAACTATACTTTAGTCACACCAAGTCTCAATTATTGCCACAGTGCAAGCTGCAGCAGGTGATTTCAAAATATACCCCAGCCTCTGCTGTCTTTGTACTGCTGGGCTCCCAATTAAAAGAAAACTACTGAAAGCCCATTTTCTCAGCTTAGCACTGTAGGAACTTGAAAAGTAAGAATAATTTCTCACCATGAACTGTGAAATGAACATAAAAGTGCTGTAGATTTCTTTTTTTTTCTCCTTTGAATTATAGGTTCACCTCTGGTTCAGAGTTAGAGACACTTTTCTCAGTAGTTACACCACAGCAGCCCTGCAACCCAGCTGCAAACCTGGCTGAAAAGCACTCAGCCCTGGTCAACACAGTCGTTTTCAGGGATAGGAGGGCTGACTTCCAGGGGCAATTCCTACCACGAGGGCTGTGACATCCTTACAAACACATTTCTTTGTCCTTCTGTTTTAATAGCAGCAAAATAAGGTAAAGGAGATAACTATGGTTTCATGCAAACTTGTTGTGCATAAAATCTAATGAGTTTCTTTTTCAATATATGGAGATCCTCTGCATTCTTTCTGTTGTGAATTAGTACTCTGGGTATGTCTCTGGCTATCACAGGGACATTCAGGTGGAAGGGCATGAAAAGAAGCAGGTAGGAGAAAGGTACAAGGTTTTCTCTAAGATAGTGTTTGTTTTTTTGGTTTTGTTTTTTTTTTTTTCCCAAAGACCTATTCTTATATTAGTGCTACTTTGCTCTAATTATGACTGGTAGCGTTTGTGTTTTGTATATTGCCCTGTCAAACTTCTGTTGCAATGTGTATTCACGCTTATATACTCATATATCTACTGCAAAAGTTTCTGTTGAGACCACCATCAGCTAAAACAGCATTAGGAAGATCAGTTTTGAGAAGGATACAACAGATTTTGAACCACATCCAGCTATATAATTTCAGTAAAAAGCAAAAATATAAGTGCAGAAATGCAGAGGCATTGCATTTCCTTAAAATTTATTCCTCAGCTCTCAGTTTCACAGTCTTTCTTGTCTAAAACTGGGGGTTAGAACTACAGTATCCAAACTACCTTTCTTGAATAATAATTACAAAGTTGTTTGTTTCTTTGTGAGTTAGGTAACAAAAAAACAAGAGCTAGAATAGCATTCGGAAAGGTATTCAGAAAGGTAGGACACTGAAAACTTCAAGAGCATTTGAACAGCAATAGTTCCTCTTTTAAGAAAGGCATACACTTTTTTTTTCTCCATTGCATAAACTAAACATTGACAGCACAAAGGGAATGTGGAAACAGGTTATTCCATTAATATTAACCTGGGGATTTTGAACACCTCTCTGCACCCTTGAAGTGCAACACGATCAGAGATTATAATAGGACTTGACAGAGCCAAGTTGAAGCTTAAAAGACATGAAGGAGAGACAGACATTACAGCTGTATATTTTTAGTATTACTGAGCAAAATTGTTCTGTAATGACTCCTTCCCAGCATAAGTGAGAGAATGCTATTGTGTTTCAGCCTACATTGAACTTCCCATGCTTCCAAGAAATACAAATACACTGCTGGTAACTCAGGAGGTGAAACTACACCAGCATTTCCTGCTTCTTTGGAAGACAAAAAGGCACAAGAGTGTCTCAAAAGCACCGACTTAGCTAAAAGACTGCTACCCATACCACAGCACTGCAGTCTGGTTTCTTCTACTTACAATTAATCTAGTGATAATTTCTAGCTGTTCTGTATATTGCTATTAGACTGGGCACACCAGAGGCTTCTGGCCTGCTGTGATTAGGAATAATATGATATAGCTCTTATTACCAGCATGAAAATGAGAGCTTTCTGGTTGAAACTGCATAGTTTTGCACTCAGTTTTTCAGTGATTCATCCTATTTTTATGTATAAAGAATGCACTAAATCACAAGTGGAATTACTGTACTTATTCTGAACTAAAAGTTACTTTTCTGAGAAGTTTCAAGAGAAGGTGGTAATCACTTCATGTTTTGCATTTATATAGGGGTGAAACTTTAAAGGAAAGGCAATGTATCAGACCTTCGCTCTGTTCCAAATTATCTGCCCATTGACAAGCCCTGCAGTCACAAGCCCCGGCAAAGGAAGGGAACTTGAGACATTCCAGCTAGATTTCTTCTCTGTGTTGTGTTATGTTTGAGGACTGTATGCCGCCAACTCAATACAAGTGAAGGTTTTAGTCCAAAGGAAGTCTTTAAACTTATATTATTCTTAAGAGAAACCTGTTGAACCACAACACTGAGGCTAAATGGTATCTTTCTTTAGGGCAGTTGACTTTATCTGGTAACCATCACCTAGTGAGGAGTATAGGAAAGGACAGACTTATAGCTAGGACTGTTAGTGTCAAGTTTCAATCCTCTAGGGTTATTTTAGGGTAAAACAAAACCCATTAGCTCAAACTAGATCAACCTGACACCTGCAAGTGAGAGGAAGTTCCCCAGCTGAGGACTATCCCAGGCAGCAGCAGTGTTTTCCAGTGCTTTGCATCCACCCCATTTGACCTTGTGGAGCGCGTTAAATTAACTGACTGAGTTAATGGAAAGAATCTTCTAATTTTAGGAACGAATGAGCATGACATTGTTTGGTGTTTTTGCAAGGTCAGACTTCTAGCTTGCTCCCAGTTCAAGTACACAGTCACAACAGATGACACAAAGAAAGCAGGAATGTGAGGCCAAGAAAGGGAAGAAGACCAGAAAAGATCCTTTCGAATTCTTCTGATCTGGCATCAGGTGAAGATGATCTGCCAGAGCTTTTTATTTCCTTTCAAGCTTAATTCAAACAGGTTACCTCAATCAGACACAAACAACTATTCAGTAATTAGAGGTGCAAATCAGCATGGACCAGAGGTTAAGCTATCAGGTTTTCCTGGGCTTACTACGAAGCTGATGCCACCAGGGAGCCAACAGCCAAGAAATTTTCTTTTAAATTGTGTTCATATACTTTACCTGCAATTTCAATTACATGCTTTGCATATATGCCCCTTCTGCTTAGTGTTCATATGCCTGTATTTTCATACTTGAATGTGAAAGCAGTTTTGCCACAGTATTGACTGTTAACAAAATTTTAATGTTCAAAAAATGTACATAAAAATATATTTGAAACCTTTTGGATAAATTCTGATTATAAGACCCTGCAAGCCCTTCAGTTAGGGGGATACACCTAATTTTTAATCCTGAATCTTCTCAGGTCCTGTCCTTTCTTGTTATTTGTAATTCACTACACTAAAAGCTAATGCTTCTATAAACAAAACATCACTCAAAGGAAATCACACGTCTTTTACCTCTGACTGCAACTTTTTAAGCTCAGATTTTCAGAGAAACCCAGAAAAGTTTGATTCTTCCTAACTTATTGGAGCAGATGAGCATCTAATTCTTTTAGCTCCCTTTAGAAAAATATCAGGTCTGAGGCAGGTTTGGGCTACTAATTAAAAAAAAAAAATCAAACTTTCCTCTCCAACACCTATTTATTTGCTAAAATGAGTTCAATCTCTTCTCCATTTAATAAACAAACAAAAAAAAAGTCTGATGCAATCATCACAATTGCCTTAATATTGACTCTGGTATTTGTGAGGCATTTCTGGGGACTGAATGCTGTTTATGAACAGCTTGATTTTTCAATACACAACTTCACTTTCTCCCACTCTTTTTAATTCTTCTTGATTTTGCATATCGACAGTCTTTGAATACACCAGATATAAACACACTATTAAATGGCATTTATAAGCATCACTTTATTTGGAAAGAAATCACCAAAATATCTGTTGTGTTTATAACTGGCAAAGCAGAACAATTATTTCTTTCCCATATAAAAAGTCACATTTATCTAAGCAAAGACTTATAGCAAATGGAAGTTCAATATCATGCCTTTGAAAATTACAGTCTGTTTAGACCAAAGTGAAACTATTTGAAAGGAAGTATGAAACAGTGAGAAGTAGTTATGTGTAATAATTTTCTAAAATATTTGGATTTCTCCTTTCAGTCTCAATCACTTTTCTATGTGCATTATCCTTTCAACTTCAAATCCAGTTTGCAATTTAAAGTCTGAAGCTGTCTTTGAAGTATATAATTTATAGCAAAAAGCACAGGCACAATACTACTTCTCTTTTTACCCTGGTGCACTGAAGGAAAAACACATTGAGACCCCTGATTGTGCCCTTAGACCTGTATGGAAAAAGCATTGCCTAAATCCCTGCACTGAGGGAGTGCTAAGAATATTTATTCAGTCATAGGGAGAGTCATATTTACAACTATTTGCTTTTACTGCTGATATGCAGTCCTCAAGATACAACTAATTTATCTTAATAATATCATGTCAATATATAATATCTTAACAAATCTTATCTACGTTATGATAGCTGTTTTGCTAGAAAAAGTGTTGACTTCACTTGGAAAAAGCAGGCAGCAAAGTCTGCTTCTCAAAGGTGCTATAAAGCAAAATATATCCCTTCTCTCTCTGTCCTCCGCATAACACTGCATACACTTGAAAACTCAGAGGTCATGTTTTACCTCTAGGTAGGTTTTCTGTATTGCTAGCTTCTGCTTCTTTCAAGGATCTGACAGCTTCCATAAAACAATCCCAGAGGAGAACTTCTAAATTATTAAAATTATATTTAAAGAGAGCAGCAGCATTACTGGGTTTTCTGATAATTTATACACATAGATTACATGTAGCTCACAAGTGGTGTTTCCTAGAGCTCAGTATTGGGGCAGCTCCTGTTTAATATCTTTATCACTGATCTGGCTGAGGGAATTGCATGCCCCCCTCAGGCATTTTGCAGATGACACCAGTTTGGGTGGGAGTGTTGATCTGCTGGAGGCCAGGAAGGCTCTGCAGACGGGTCTGGACAGGCTGGATCAATGGGCCAAGGCCAGTTGTGTGAGGATCAATAAGACCAGGTGCCAGGTCCTGCACCCAGGCCACAACAACCCCAGGCAGCACCACAGGCTGAGGCAGAGTGGCTGGAAAGCTCCTCAAAGGAAAAGGACCTCAGAGTGCTGGTCAACAGTCAGCAAAGTGACCAGAAAGCCAATGGCATCCTGGCCCGTGGCAGCAATACTGTGGCAGCTGGACTAGGGCAGGGATCATTCCACTGTACTCATGTAGTCACAGAATCCATCAGGTTGTAAAAGACATCTAGTATCATTGAGTCCAACCCATGACCAAACACCACCATGTTAACTAGAGCATGATACTGAGTGCCACAGTCTGTCCTTAAACACCTCCAGGGACAGTGACTCCACCACCACACTGGGCAGTGCATTCCAATGTCTAATCACCCTTTCTCTGAAGTATTTCCTCCTAATGTCTAACTTAAATCTGCCCTGGAGTATCTGGCCATATGACTATGTCCTTTTGTCCTTTTGCTGATTTCCTGGGAGAAGAGACCAATCCCTTCCTTTCAGGGAGTTGTACAGTGCACTAAGATCTCCCTTGAGCCTCCTTTTCTCAGGCTAAACAACCTCAGCTGCTTCAGCTGCTCCTCACAGAACTTGTGCTCCAGACCCTTCATCAGCCTCGTTGTCTTTCTCTGGAGATGCTCTAGTACCTCAATGTCCCTACTGAACACAGGGGCTTAGAACAGGACACAGGATTTGAAGAGACACTGGAGCTGTGAATGTATCATTATTTTATACATAGATATGAACACAGATTGCAAGTAAAAATATCAGGTTTGATTCCCTAGCCTGTAAAATGCATGCACATGTGAATTGGTGGAACTGAAAACACTGTCTCTTCAGCTTGTAATAACAACACAAGCAAACAAGGACAATGTAAATAGGTTTTTCTTCTCCCCTTCCTGTGCGTTTCTTCTTGTAGTTATCAGAATATAAATAGCTGCTCTTTCCAGGGGCTTTTAAGTACTAATTCCACAAAGAAGGGTGAAATGAGTTTCCCAAGGAGAAAGTTGCATAAAGTCAATACCATGGTTCCAGGCAAAATAACACACTGAAGTGCTGCTTTATGCACTGTTATCTTCTCTTTCAGCATATGCATCTGAGTTAAACCTCGAAATATTTCAACATTCTCTGAAGCCAGTGAATTGATATTTGCATTTGCTGCATTTTTTTTGCAGAATTTTTTGTGACCCACACACTATCCAGTACCAAAAATATGCTTATATTGCCTTCTGAACAATAAAAGAAAATGTTATTGTTACACTCATAATATTATAATCACGTTGGATGTATATTTATAGCCTAATTTTTGCTCTTCTGTGGTACTTTGCTGCTGTTTCTTTTTTCCTTGTAGCCTTCAGTGGTAAATTCCAATTCTACAAAAGATACATATCTAACCTGATAACCAGGATGATAACTGCTTTTTCATGCATTTTTCTCTGTATATGTGAATGTGTTCTTGTTCTTCAGACCTGAGAAAGTGTGAAAAGCTACAAGATGACCTTTCCCAATTCATTTAAAGGAAAATAAAAAGAAAGAAAAAATCAAACATAAGTGATAGACAAAATTCACACCACAGCAAAATGAAGGCAGATCATGCCAGTTGTGATATTTTTAAACTTTTAATTTTTCAGCTTTTGTGAAATGGAAAAATATGTCTAAGACCAAGAACTGCAAATGAGATTCAGTGGGCTTGTGTGATTTCAGGAGTAAGAAAAGTGAATTAGACTATGCCAGTTATGCCAAATAATAGGGAGAGATGGTTTGTTCACTGGTTTTCTCTCTGGTTCTAGATCAAACCTAAGCAGCTTTACAGCTGCACCATCTGAAATTGCATCTGAAAATACAGAATAGTCTTTATTTCCTAAGAGTTGTCTTGGAGGTGATGCAAACTTGAATTATTTCTTATCAGTCTGTGCATGAGAACATCTGGAAAGTGGAGACAGTTTTCTCAGGGGAGAGACATCTGCAGCTCCTTTAATCTTTAAAGTTTGAGACTGTTTATTTTGAGGTTTTAATGAAGATTCACTGTAGAATTTTGACCAATTAATACACTGTAAAATGCTGCTGTTGCCCAAAATCAGCTTAGAAGCTTCAGTACTTAAAAAGTTAGGTACTGACTGCTTTTTAGTGAGTTACACAGCTCACCTCTGAACTAGTCCTCAGACATGTAGATCAGTAAATTGTACCAGCATAAACTCCTTTGCTCCTATTCATCAGTACAGATCTTTAAGGTTCAGTGGCCTTGCTTCAATTACCAAGAGAACAAGAATGGGTTGGGTTTTTTACTTCTTAGGCATTCCCCAGAGGTCACAGGAAAGGTTCCTTTTCAGATTAAAACATATAAATAAAGGAGTTTCTCAGTCAGTCGGCTGAGTGAACCAATTGATCTTGAGTTTCTAGTCAGACAGAAACTTCAGGGTCTACTGCTGTGTTATTCCTTCACAGAGTGTAGAAGTGGAACTTCAACCACAAAAATCAAAAGATTGGGACTGACTGACTCGTGTATTTATACCTGACTATTGTCTTTGCTACCCGGATTTTGACCAGCCTTGAAAAGACAGAAAAATATTCCTAGAGCTTAGCTGATTAAATTAAATGTGTGAATCTGGTTTTATGCTGGAGAAAGTTGATTTTTTTCTTTCATTATTTATCAGTACATTTTAAGTGAATTTTTCCAAGAGTGTTACATCAGCTGGTGTGCTCTATGCAAAGGGAGCAAAGGGTTCAAAACAAGGCAATGCTAAATGCTCACTGATGGTTACAAAGGTGGATCTGAAAATTCAGGTTATTGTACTAAGGCTCACCAGCAGCCTGTTCTTTTAGCATCTAGTTTCTAAGAGTTGTCAGTACTGGAGGTTCCAGAAAATCTTTTTGTGGCTTCAACTTCTCCTTTTGCCCAGGCAGAGATATCACTGCTGAGAGTGAGCAAGCTACCTGTACAGGTTTGACAAGATCTTTGAAAAGCCCTTTACACAGAAGATTATTTTTGAGGATCTACAGAAAATCTTGGGCTGGGGAAACTGGTGAACATGTTACAACTGAGGATCAATTGTTAGACTTTGCAAAAGTTCTATAGTGACCACAGGTAAAAAGTGGACAGTAAGTGATATTGAATGATGTACCTGAAATCAGCCAGTTTCTGACAATGTCACACCCTGCTGAGAAATACATCTAGGAGTATTTTCATATTGCTTTAAGAAGCTGCAAATAGTGACACATTTTAAGCTATGAAGAGCTACAGAAAGTATCTTTCTCTTGCAAAACCATGCCATATCAGAGAATAAAGCAATCAGATCTTTTCAATGTAGTAATAGTCTCCTACTACGTGTAAGACTTTAAAAAAATTACATAATGATGAAGATAAAACCCAAAGTGTGAATAGTAATAGAAATATAGGTATTTAGTTGTATTTTAAAACTAGCTATCTTGTTGAACAATTACTGCCTCTTGACCTTCACCAGACACTCACCTTCATCTAAACACAATTCTTGCTTGTACTGTCTTGCCAGGGAAACGCCCAAAATAATGGGAAGTTGGACGAGAGAAAAACATAGATCTGACCAGTATGGTTAGTGCCATGTTCTCGGTTTATTTCATCTAAAATGGCAGGTTATATACATTTCTATATAGTTTACACTTGCACTGACATTCTCATTGGCATACAGCACAGCAAAAAATGTAAACACACATTGTTTAACTTATTCTTAAGGTGGCTAAAGTGTGACCACTAATTACTATACTCATTGACCTCTAGAAAACCCACCATCTCTTGTTAACACCTTAACATCTAATTTCTGCTGCGCCACAAGTCTCACAGGCTAATTTCTAACTGTGCAACAGGCTTCACAGGCCTCAGGGTCAGGCCTCAGCTGGGGTAGCTCAGGCTGGGGTAGTTCAATCCTCACTCCAAATATAACTCATGTTTTCTCTCCCTAAGAAAACCTGCAATAGTACTGCATTTTGCTTCTTTCAATCTTGCTTCTTTCAAAATAATTAAGCTTTCTTACTGAAATCTTTGGCTTAACAGGAATGTATTCTTGCCAGATAGAGGAATATCCAGGACAGGCTGAAGCACAGATACCAGTTTACCTATTTTTAAATATTTGCTCATAGTAGTTGATTTTCTCTGAGACAGATTAATTCCACACCCTTAAAAAAGAATCTTCTCTTCAGACCCATGTACCTCAAACTTCTTTGTATGAGGGATACAGCATAGAATGAAAATGATGTAGCTTTGCTGCAATTTATGACCTAAAAAAAAAAAAAGAGGATAATGTGGGTGGTGGGTAAAAATAGATTACTGGGGTTTGATAAATTTTGGAAGTAAAGTCTGATTGACTTTCATCATTTTCTTTTCTCTCAGTATATACCCAGAGAATGTCAGAGAGTTCATCTTTCCTTTGAAAGAACAGCCAAGGGCTGGGTTGGCAGAGCTGTTGCAGCATTGACACAGTTGGTGAAACTCAACAGTGGTGCCACCTTGGGCAGTTTGCACTCTACTGTGTTCTAGAATAGCCTTCAGTCTGCAAAATGTCTATGCAGATCTCATGCCAAGATCTTATGCCATTTTAGAAATCACTTGCATCAGCATCAGATTTGCACTATGCAATGCAGTGCAGAAAAATGCTTTCAAATTTGCCTGGCATGTTGGTGGCCCTGACACATATTTTAGACAATTAGGATCATAGAATCACAGAATATGCTGAGTGGGAAGGGACCCATCAGGATCATGGGATCATCAGGACCCTCAAAATCAAATGTACCATGTACCTGAGGGCATTGTCCAAACACTTGAACTCTGTCAGGCTTGGTGCTGTAAGCTCTTCCCTGGGGAGCCTGTTCCAGGGCTCAAACACCCTCTGGGTGAAAAAACTTTTCCTGATACCCAACAAGAACGTCCCAACTCAGCTTCATGCCATTTCCTTGAGAACTGCAACTGGTCTCAAGTGTGAAGAGATCAGTGTCTTCCCCTCCTCTTTCCCTCATGAGGAAGCTGCAGACTGCAGTGAGGTCTCCCCTCAGTCTCTTCCAAGCTGAATGGACTGAGTGACCTCAGCTGCTCCTCATACAGCTTCTGCTCCAGTCCTTTCATCCTCAGAGTCCTCCTCGAACACTCTCTAATAGTTTAATATCTTTCTTATATTGTGGTACCCAAAACTGCACACAGGACTCAAGATGAGGCCACATCAGTGCAGAGCAGAGCAGGACAATTCCCGCCCTTGACTGCCTGGTGATGCTGTGCCTGATGCATCCCAGAATCCAGCTGGCCCTCCAATAGGGAGACATTTTCTCTAGAAATTAATTTTGATCCATGGCATTGCTTCAGAGAGATTTTTGTTGCATGTATTTTTAGTCTTGCCTTTGAGCCAGACCCTTAGATATATTGGTTCTTCTCTTGCTTTACACTATCCTTACAGATCTCATAGGAAGAAAGAGACAGTGATTGAAGATAAACCTCTGCTGTAACATTGATATTTTACTTTGTCTTTGAGGGATTTGAGTGGAGTGCCAAATCACACTACATATACACTTTGAAAAAATGAAAAATGTTTAAATCAATCTGAAATAAAGGGGTTGCTTTTCTTTGACTTGTGATCTTTTGGGGATAGATTCTGAGTCCCAGAGACAGTGAAGAGAAGGAATTGTTCTGACCTTGGCAAGGTTAATCATATGGGTTTGTCCTCTACTACCACCAAACTTTTATCTACACACGTTTGTAGAATCTAAATTTCATTTCTTATTACCCACCTGAGAAAGGAAAGAACATAGCAAAAGTTGTAGTTGATTTGTTGCTGCATGGCAACATGCCCATTCCTAGAAAGGTGTATTTGAAGCACAATGTTGACCTTACTCCAAATTCTTTTCCTATAACAATATAATTTCGTGTTGTATAAAATTATACCTATCTTTTTCTAAATTAAATAAAGAGGGTAAAATTAAGAATACAATTCAACCATAATGGTTGATCTTGCAAAAGCAGTTATTTGATTCATGATTAGTTGCCTAAAATTAAATTTAAACATATAGATACCTACTAAAATTACAGAAATTCTTTCTCTGAGTTAGAGAAATGCTTCCATTTCCCTAAAGTCTATTTCTTTAACTGTATATATGACTCCAGAAACTTTACAACAAATAACTTTAAAAGCCTATGGCTCCTTTTCTAGTAAGCATAATCAACATGTTGCCGTTACTGACCTAATTATACTCCAGAGACTGCTTTTATAAAGGGAATATTTGGGCTATTTATATGTTTTCCTCTGCAGCCAACATCACTATCTGAAGGACTGTCTGAATTTACTGTCATAGGCTACAGATATATCCATAATTCAGATCTGAAATAATAAAAAAGGTTTGTTATAAAGCCAAATAAGGTCTTTTATGAAGTAAAGTTATTTTGTTCCCCAGGAACATTTAAAAAGTAAAGTATTTTTTCTCAGTCTAAAAGATAAATTTCAAGCTAGTCTTCCAGGTGTATAAAAATGCATAAACCAAACAGAACAATCATAGCCAGATAACTTATTGTACAATTACTATTAGCTAATGCTCTCCAGTGCAGCTGGTTTTCAATAGACATTTCTTAGAACCCACTATCTTCTTGTGGGAACTCTAGATGCTGAGAATTTTGGACTCTCTGTGCTGACAGGCACAGAACTTCAGGGAAGCACTGCATTTGACCTGAGGCCTTAAAACAGGCCTCCAAAATGAGTGATAGTACTGGGATCATGGGGATGTAGTTTGGATAGCATTGTGTGATCTCACAGGGTGAAAAACTCAGATTTGGGATTTTAGTGTATGGTGATATATGGGAGCCAAGATGGAGA
>VXBB01015708.1:698578-715668 GCA_013399915.1 Illadopsis cleaveri | reverse complement strand
ACAAACAAAAAAAAAAAAACACAACCCAAAACAAAACCAAACACCAAAATATTTCCATGCATATATTTTAATATCTGCATGTAGAAATTGTCTGCCTTAAATTCATATTAAACAGATAGGAAATTTCCTTGGTTGTCAAGAGGGAAAGGTGCATATATAATACTTCTCTATTTTATACCTTCAAAGTTCTGATGCTTCAGAAAATGATGCCAGTTATGGACGACAAAGAACAAGTAAGGAATCACCAATGATGTGGGCAATTTACTACCTTGGCCTTTACAAAGACAGAAACTAAAAAAGGGAGTTTTATTTTAAACTTTGGAAACATAGTAATTCCTAAGTAAAATAGAGCACCAATAAGGACTAACTAAAGACTGCTCTGTGATAAAGTCCAAGACTGAAAATCAAAATATAGACAATTAGACAAATGAAGTCAACATTCTCATTTACACAAAGACTGTGATTATGAAACTGGAAATCAAAGGCAATTAAAAAGAAGGAACAGAGATGTGGGTTTCTTGGATTTTCAGGGCTTTACTTTTATTTGATGTGAACTCTTTCCGACTTAGAGAAACACTAACTTTCCTCTTGGTTGATACGTAGGTGTTTCTTGCAATTAGTATTTGAATGCATTTTTTTCCTATAGATATCAGGTAAAAACCTATTCAGTCATAGTATTATATATTTTCCTTCAAGCTGGGAAAGATTATGTAATGACTTTCACTGGCTTTAAAATTGCAATGATAAGTAAGGAGTTAAGGATAAGTAAGGGCTGAGAGTAATCTTTCATCTTTCATCTTAAGCTGCAGTTCAAGGAATCATTCCACATCAGTAAATAGAATCAATTTAATTTTCTTTAAAATATGCAGTTTCTGCCTTTGTTTACAACTGTTACCACACCCTTCCTTAGACTTCTCCATGAGCTCACTGGGGGCACAGGGCAGCTTTTTTGCAGTTCAGGCAAGCCCTGACACTTCTCAGGTCACTTACCTGCCCTTGAAAAAAAACCCATGAGTTTTATCAGCTGCAATCTCTGTTTCTCATCATGACAGTATTTTTCCTACTGTAAGATGTTAGAAGATATAAGTAAATAATAATAAAATATACTATACACTACTAAAGTCCAATAAGCCCCTTGGATTTCACAGGTATTTAATCTGCAGACTGCAGAGAACAGTCTGCAAATAAATGATTTATTCACGAAGCCCAGTGTATTGACTGCCAACATGCAGGCATTGTAAAGTACAAATACTGAAATGACACAGAAATGGTGATGTAGAAAAGGTATTTAACTGCCAACAACCCCAAGACAATACTCTGATAGCTTTAAGGGTATTTGAAGTATTTTATATGACCATAAAAATCTCTGCAGAATATAAGGTATTTCTTTGGCTACAGTGAACCATGAATAATATTGCAGAAATACTTAATTTCATTTAATAGTATTGGGTTGTGTATTTCACACAGGAGATAGCCTGTCTGCCTAGAAAATGTGATTCACAACAGTGAAACTGGTCAAATAATCTACTGTGAATAAAACATGTTGTAAATTTGACCATTTCTTATAGAATAATTGCCTATTAATAACTTCTTGCATTATTCAGCCAGCTATAGACCACAGTATATTTATTTCTGAGGAAGATACTGAATTATTTGAGAAACTTCTGAGTGGATAGTTACACAGCTTCACTTTAACTTTGTACTCACGTAAGGATGTTGTGGTGACTGAATACTGAATTGTGTCACATATGGCACACACATAACATAGAGAAAATTCCATAAATTTGATCAGACCATTAAAAGTAACATTTAGGAAATAATATTAGAAGCGAACAGAATCTTTTGGCCAAACTCTAAAATGAGAGCTTCCAGCCCTCTGTCTGCAGCATTTTGTGTTATGCAAACAATCCAGACATCTGCCTTGCCCTTCCCTTCAAGCTGCATTTGAAGTTTTATGAATGTTAGTCATGTAAACAAACAGAAATACTCTGGGGGTAAAAAGCATTTTTGTTCCACATTCTAATGCAATCAAGAAAAGCTTTTTGCAGAAGACTCTGAGTGGCAGGGACTTCATCTCTGCTTTTCTTGAGAATAAGCAAATCTTTATAGCATTCAGAGTAGCAATTACCTGGGCTGACTGAACATTAAGGTTTGACACAGCTGCTAATTTTTTCCTCTACCCTGGTATGAAAAAGGGACCTGAACTTCAGCACTTTGCCAAAGCATATTCCCCACAGAAAAACAAACAAACAAAAAGAACAAAAACAAAAACAAAACAACAACAACAACAACGAAAAAACAACAAAAAAACCCCAAACAAACAAAAAAAACCACCTATCCAGACTTCTCCTATAGCCAATAGAGACAAATAGGTGCACCCAAGATATTTACCAGGACACATTCTTATTTATAGAGATAATATTCTTCCTTCAAATGAGCATGTCAGTTTTCACCTTTGATGACCGATGTGTGCTATCCCAAATGTGTGCAAATGTTTACCAAGTATTTATTAAGACAAGCTTTGTTCCCCTAAGTATGTTCATATGGCACACGTTTATAGGACCAGAAGAATTGTAGAAAACATTTCTTCCTGAATTTACGGACTTGCAGTTGACACTTTACTTATTATGGAATGTTGTCAATACTGCAAAATGAAACAGGCACCATTTGGAAAAAAATGAGAGGAATGGACAGATAGTGTCAAATTGTCTGAAATTTTAACTGAATACTGCCTTATCCTATTTGCCAAGTTCACTGATACTGTGGGGTTGTCTGCTACTTTGCACAACACCATGTCATACTGTGTGTACTAAAAATTCTGTTCTGCACGAGTTAAAACTACTTATATGGTCTCATATAATTCATAAAAGGAAACTAATGGAGTGTTGCATAACTGAATTAGGGAATGTAGCTCTTGAATTAACAAGCATTCAAAGACATGCTGCAATTTCTCTGGGAAAATGTCACAGGGGTTCCTCCTTTATTCAATAATTTGGTGCAATCTAAACTTTGAAGATCTGCATCTATAATGTACTGAACATTTTCTGTGCTCATTAGAAAAAGCTGAAAGAGATTTGGATATTCTGAAGGAATACAGTCATGCCATGATTCCCACAAAGAAAGTTAATAATCTATTTATTAATTTAGAACTACATGTGTACTTAAGCTCAATGGAAGTATGTGCATATGCAGATATCTTTATTCTGCTGTACTTTACAGATTGTCAAAAGTTTTTCTAATTTTCTCCAAAACTTACCTTTTAGTTTTGCAATAGTTTATAATTACTGTTCATAAGTTTGTTAAGGTTTGGGTTCTTACACTTCTTTTAAATTCTTTTCCCTATACAACAAGAGAACAAAAAATTTTTGCTTGGGGTTTGGATTCATATTTTTCTCTTTTGTTCTTTCTACATAATGTTTTTCTGTACACAACAGTAGAAGAAAAAGTTATTTTACGCTTTATTAGGCTGGGTGACATATTCTGCCAAGATCCAGTGGTCAGCAGTAATTTCAGCAAATTGTGTATCACACTTCACTGCAGTTTACAAGGAACTGTAAAACAAGTAACTATAGAGTACACAGGTCTAACTATTAATACATTGGCAGACTTTCATTTCTGTACACATCAGTCATAAACAAGCCTTGATTGTACATATTTTGCAAGCATGAGTATTTGCCAAATACCTTCTACAAACGACATACTGTTCTATTAGCATCTTTTGTTCTGCATATCTATCATCTAACCCAGACTATATCACTTCTGTTTCCAAATTTGAGAAATGTTTCAACAGAAAAACAAAACCCAGTACTCATTCTTGATCTTTAGCATGTAGTATGTTTACAAATGGAGAATATATTGTGCATTAAAAAATCCCTCCCTTAGGAAGATTACTTCTGTGCCCATTTCACACAGCACACCTCATGTCATCTTATTCAGTGCAAAATCCTGCCAGTAAAATTTTAAATAACAATAAATCAGGTTCAATGAGGTAGTAAATATGACAGAATTTATTAATACCTCTTGTATTTCAAACAGCAACCTTCTGTTTGTCAAAATTGCTGAGTATAATGATTTGCTTTCTAAAAAGAAAACTAGAACTCTATATATAGCTCTTTATTAAAACAATTGCCAGTTACAAATTTCCCCAATATGTCTCTTAAATGCAAGGAACACTTCTGGTTTGAGTGCTTCAAGGCACATTGGGCAAAAAGCACTAGCTTTACACATCACTATGCCATCAAATATAATATGTCTTACAGAAATGTTTAAAAAATACCACAGAAAAATCTTGTGGTATTTTGGAAATATTTTGGTTTGATATTTTGATGAATAACCCATGTCCAATTTAAAGAAATTACACAACTGGTTCAGGCCAACTAACTGGCTGGTAGTTGGCAATGATGCAGAATAGTTTCACTGTAGTTTCACCATAAAACTGGCCCAAGACTGCAATGTCCCTAGCCTCCACAGAAATAATTTGATCTGTCATTTCAAAATGTCAGTGCTTGAGGTTTCCCGAACATTTCTGCCAAGGCTGTTTTCTCTTTAAGGATAGTGAAAGTATTATTTTGAAATACACTTTGAAAACAGGCTGTAAAATGTTTTCAAGTTCTGACCATATATGAAGAGCTTGTAAATTGAGAGATTCATTTTCCCTTCAAGATGAGTGTGCTGCATCACTGAGATTAAATACAGTTCAATTGTCACGGTTCTTAGCTTATGGCTTTGTTTCTCTAAGTTATCACATCTATGGGTAGTCTTTAAAAATGAGTTAGCACAAAGGGTCAGTAAGAAATTTGAGGCCACTGAAATCCATTTTAAAAGATCAGCTCTTACTATTTTCAGTTTTATCACCACATCTTAATGAACCATAAAGTGATAAAGAAATGGACAACTCAAATCACACAAATGCATGTGAACAATCTGCACTTAGCAAGGACAAAGCAAGTTCTTCTTTGTACCAAATACAAAAGTGATTCCCAGATAAAATTCTTGAAAGACATCAAAATGCCTACTCTATAGCAGGAAAGTTCAAGTGCAAACTGTCAAGTGGTGAGGCACTTGGAACTGGTAGCCAAGAGAAGTTGTGGCTTCCCCATCCCTGAAAGTGTTTAAGGCCAGGCTGGATGGGGCTTTGAGCAACCTGGTCTAGTGAAAGCTGTTGCTGCCCATGGCAGCAGATTTTCCAATGACATAAGCAACTCTAATAAGAAAACTGGGCAATCTGTTTCTCACCTTTCATACACCTGCTCTGCCATCATTTCCTTGGTTGGAAAGTGCACCACAGAGTAGAAGATGGGATGTTTTTGGTAAAAATTAATTCATGGCCTTCACATAGGCACCAAGCATGGAAACTTCTGCTTAGCTGTTCATGTCGCATGGGATGGCATGAGAGGAACTAAGACAAAAGACCAGAGAGATATTTTTTGAGTAATTAAACAGTTTTCATGAAACTTTGAGCGCAAACAATAACATAAAAATTGCTGTACTAAACTGACAAAAGTCTTGTTTCAGTATTTTATATTACAGATACTGAAGCATTCAGTTGGAGCCATTAGAATTAAAATCGTGTTGGATGGGGACCCTAAAAGAATTATCTCTGAAAGAATGAAGTAGTTTTCTTTGTGAAAGTCATAGTGAAATTTGCTTTGGAGTACTTATAAGCCTTTCTTTTCAACAGAATTTCATTTTAGTAATTTGTGTCAAAAGTGTCTATCAGTTGTTTAATTTAAACTTTTGAAACTGTTGTTCAAACACACACTTGTGTTATTTATAACAGAATATAATAAAATAAATGTATGGAATACAAGCTAGTGAGACAAACATTTTGCCCCAAGATGACCTCTTTTAAAGGAAACACTGATACTTCAGTATTCTTCTTTCACTCAGCAGTAGCTAAAGCTTTCTGGAGAAGTCTTATTTTGTTGAAAACTAGTAGCATAATGCCTCAGGCCTAGATTCCAGTCCGGTTTATTCACAAAAATATTTAATCTATGTGTACTTGAGAAACAGAGTAAAACAGACATATGTGGGGCAAAACCCTGGACAAACAGAAGTCAATGTTGCCTCATTAATTACAGGAATGTACAAACTTACAAGGTTTTGTTAAAAGTGTGAAACTTTTATTAATTATTAAATATCTATATTCTGGTTTATAATAAATAGACACTAGTCATTATCACATAGTTTAAAATATGCCTAGCTAATATCAGGTTATCAATGCTTTTAAAAATTTAACAGCAAATTTTAGTAAAAATATGTGGGAAATTAAGAGAATGCAAGATGATCCTTCTGCTTTAGAGTCACATTAGCTCTTTACAGTTAATATAGTTGAGAAGTTATTCAGTGGTTTGTAGGCTTCTAAAGGAAACCGAGAGTTAATAAAATTGCTTCTACCACAGTAAAAAATGTACTGGATATTTTCTCCATTCATGAAAGGATATTTGTCCAAATGAAGAATCCGCCTGCATCCAAGACAATAAAGTAGAAAATGTACTGAAAGTTACAGCTAAATCCCAATGAATGCCTTATCAAAATTTGAGTGTCAAAAGAGTTCTTGTAATTAGTTAATTTTACAAGTCTTGTCTCCTACTCTTATCACGTATGCTAAAAACAGAGCAGTACATTCATTCTGATGCCTTCCCAGTTTGTGAAACCATACAGCACCAGCTAAGGCACATGTTCTCTGTGTCCTTGGGACTGAGGCTTCTGTCTCTGGCACAGGACAGCACAAGAACAGGGCCTGATGCTCAACCGTGGTCTGGCCTTGATTCTGAGTCAGGATTGGGCCAGTGTGTTCTCTTGCATATAGGCCATCCAAACTACCTTATGGTAATATTGGGAGGTTTTCCATTTATTATTGTCAGAAGAGCCAGGGAGACTTCAGGGACTTCGTTACTTGTGACAAAGCTCTTACTGGACACAGTGATGAGCTGCACAGCAATAGAATTCATGTCTGGCACACTGTTTCCTGGCCCATTGCCTCTGGGATCAGCTTTTTCTGACAGTTCTGACTGCAAATACGAGCTTCTTATCTAAATCATAAAAGGGACTTCACTAGAGATAAAATATGGGAGAGGAAAATCTGCAATTTCTTCCAGACTGACTGAAAAATCCCATTATTTTTCTTATGAGGAATTCTGTTTCCTTTATAAAGCCAAATGTTATTCTGACTGTTTTGAGTACTCTTGAAACAAAAAGTCAATTCTTGGCAAAACAAGTCCTTAAGCGGCAAAGATAAAATCAAGTTTCAGAAGAAGAGAAGACAAACAGAAGTGCCCCAAAGTGGATATGAAGGTTTTTTTACCAAGGAGTAAATGGAGTTAAAATTCTGAAGAGATCAGCTAAGGCTGAGAGCATGCATGCCCAGAGGGCTGAACTTGGCCTGCAAAAATATTGCACATAGAACAGGATTAGAAGCAAAGGCTGCATGAAGCTTTTGCAAATTGAGCTCATGAAAAATATAACAGTACTAAACACAAACCCTGTCAGTGACTGGGAGGTTTGCCATTTATTGAAAAAGCTGATTACACTTCATTATCTTTTCTTTATCAATTGATGTGGCATACTTCTCAGCCATAAATGCCTGGCTAGCTAGAAGTGAAGCCTGATAACACAAAAACACCATTCTCCAATGCACCAAATTGACAGGATGTAAAGGATCTTTGAAAACTGTAAAATAGCATTAGTCAGAGATAATAAATAGAAATTTTCTTCAGTGTTCATTAATAACATGGGAATGAGAATAGTGCTAGCTTTTTCAGAGATGGAAATATAACTGAGAGGAAGCAAACTACCTTAAAATGCAACATTTGCCAGATTCCAGATCATCTATGGTATCAGAAGAAAACTAGAGAAAATGCCATGACATATTTTCATTGTATATTTGTTAGCTCACTTTATGCACTTCAGTGAATGTTTCATGAATTAATGGCAAATATTCTACACAGCTATTTAGATAAGTCAAAACAAGAAGTAATGATTTAGCTGGTAATTTTTTTTGGCAGATTTTTTTGTAGTTTATAGCAAAAAATGAGAATAATGCATTTTCAATCTAAAAGAGCAAGAGGGTGTCATAAAACACAGCATCCTTAATGAAGGTTTCAGGAGACTGGATATGAGTGAAGAACTCTAGTATAAAGTATTAAATTTTAAAAAAAAAAAGTAACACTTAAAAAAACCTCACAACCTCAACCCATTAAGGCTGTTCCTGATATGATTTTCTGCCAACTGTTTCCTCTTTGTTCCTCCACTGAGAAATCTGGAAATAATAAAAACAAAGAAACTATTATCTCAGAAGCAAATTTTAGAAAAGAACATTCATTTTATCCTATCAAAGTAAATTCAACTCTCAGTGAAAATACTTTTCAGCAGAAAGATACTATTTTGTACTTTCACAAGAAAGCCAGTCTCCTTCTAAAAGATGAAGGCAAAAATGTATACCTGAAAGATGGCTCCTATGTCCAAAAGCTTAGTTGCCATTTTGGTAAAAGGAATTACTCCTCATTTCAGATCCTTCCTCATTTACCATGCTCAGAATAGCATGGTAACAAAACCTTGATCACTAAGAATATACCACACAACTTGCAGATCACTTTTTCAGTGTAAAATTATATTCATAGCTGTGACATCTAGTTGTAGAAGAAAACTATATCTCTGGTTACATTTGCTTTTTAGTGTAGAGCATAGCTTAAATTAATTTGTCTATTTGTAAATTATTTCTACTAGAGAAAATCCAATTATTACTAAGTCTATTTTTCCCCATAGCCACTACTGTGTTACTACTCAGTTGATGCAAAACATTCCCAAGTCCTGTAAGTCCTGGCCTCAGAGCTAAAACTTCCTGTGGCAGGGTGTGAGTAGTGAGATCGAGAGGAGACTTAAAGCTTGTGTGACACTGGTATGGGTACAACTTAGGTGGAAACTTACTGTTCAAAGTCTTAAAACTCAGACCAAGCCTTGGCAAATTCTCAACAGCCAATCCCTAAATGGTTGTCAGCATGTGCCTCCATCTCTACATCAAACACAAAGAGGCATCTTCAAGGCACGTATTTAGACTTAGTCAAATACCTGGTCTGTCTTTGAAAGAGACCTTGACTTATCCTGCAGGCCCTTGGCTCTGGCTCTCTGGAGGTGCTTATCCCTTACCACCTTTACAAATAAGCATCTAGCTCACACTGGCTCAGGGACATGTGCCATGTAAAAATTATGGGTGATGTTATGTGTTATTAAAAGTTACGGTGTCTGCCTTAGACAGAGGGGTATGGTAGGCACATGTGGCAGCAGTTTGTCTGACTGAGTCACTCACTGCTCAGAAAATTAAAAGACAAAATAATACAAAACAAGGCAAACTAAGAAAAAAACAAAAATCCTCTCAGGACCCATTAGCCAGAGAAACTATCAGTACACGTAGCAAAAAAAAATCTTACAAAGAAAAGTGATGGAAAATGCTAAGTGCTTATCTCAAATAGGTGACAAAATGTATTAAATTATTTTAATAATTTAGGCAAGATATTTCAGTCATCTCTACTATCATATAAATTTCATAAACAAGAATGCAAATAACCAGACTTCATGGACTACTGCATGGCTGTTACATTATCAGCACAGCTGGACGCAACATCAAAGTCCTCATAAATGAGAGGAACTGTTGTTGTTATGCTATGATATGACACTTGAACAAGAGTTTAAAAGTAGTATTCATTTTCTTGATTAAAGATTAACAAGGTGAAGTGTTTAATTGGTATTTTAACTGGATAGCAAGAAAATAAATTCTGTGTTTTGGAGTTTAATGAATTCTGTGGATCATGAGAGCAGAGTTCTTTGTCTAATTTAAAATTAAGTAGCTAACTCAAATTTCATTTATTTAAGAACATATTGGTTTTGACTTTGGGAAATGAGGGAACCCGAAAAAAGTTTATTTTGATTCCTAAGCTTTATTTCTGTGTCAATTATTTTTCTCTTTAGACTGTAAATCTGGTGTAACTAATCTTTGAAGTTTAATGACCTTTCAAGTTTGGCTCAAAAAGTTAATGATGTTGATATAACATTGCTTCATCCATGTACTGGTGGCCTCTTAACCCTAAAAGATCACTTTATCTGTCAATACATCATCTTCTCTCAATGCAGCAAAATTTTTGTTCACAGAATTTCAAGCATTTCCTTCTCCTACCTATGACAGAAGTTTATCCTTTTCCACAGTCTCCTCCTGTGCTACCTGTATCTTTTTTGAAATAAGGATTTTGTCTTTATCTATAATTTCCTTTTAATTTAGGTGGTTTATTTGGCCTTGTATAAAAAACAAACAAAAAAACCCGTTATAAAACCTTGCCCACCTCTGAGCTGGATGCCTCACTTCTCCTGGCTTCACTGTTCAGACTCTGCTAATTTTGTCCTGTTCCATAGCTCAGATTAGTTCAGAAAGTGTCTAACAGGCTTGTTCATTGTCCTATGCTGTTTCTGTCAGCAAACTTTGCTCATCACATTGGGATGAGACATGAAAGAATTTCTGGTGACATGACTGGAAAATACAGCGCCAAACTCATTACTGAGGAGCAGTTTTTATAACAGCAACATAATAATTTCCCTAATTTCGATAATAATTCATACTTTGGATGGGTTTTTACTTTGTTTGAAGTATTCCAGATAATTGTCCATATTGTAATTCATGTTATCCAAGTAAGATTATATTAACACAGCTGTGTTTTTCTGATTTAACAGTTTGTGATTATTTGAATCTGTGAAACATGCTAGTACTTCGTCAAGAGGCTGTTTAAAGAAAGTTCTATTGGTTGTTAATGTCACTGTTTCGAGAAGTTGCTTGACTTTTAAACTCTACTGCATAGTAAGACTGATTTTGAAGATGAAGCTATGTAACACATCACAGAGTCTGGGAATGGATAAAAATCAAGTTTTAGATTAAGGACCAGTCGAACAAAACTCACAGGCAAAAATAACAACATTCTGCTTCCAGCATCAGCATCTCCAGTAGCAGATATTGATCAAACAACATGTCTTAATAACGTGATCATGAAATGTTGTTGAGTATGAATCAAGATTCTCTTTCCCAAACCTGTTTAAGGTAGATCTGCTTGGTGAGCTCAGAGCTCACTGTCAGTAAGAAGTGGAGCAGAGGAGTACTTTCCTTGGAAGACATGAATCCATGTTCTGTTCCCATACTACATTTTTATGTTCAGAAATATCGAACCCAACTCAGACCTTTTCCAGGGAAGTAAGCAAAGGAGAATGAAGGTATTTTCCTTGTTTAATATATGTATCACTTTCTGAAAGTTGTTCAGAAGTCCTCAGTAGTACCATCAGCTCCTCTTTGAAATAAAAAAATAATACAAGAGGGCAAATGGAGCAGAATTGTTGGACTTGGTTTTTGATAATGCAGTAGTACCCAAACAAGTAAACCTCAAAAAATCACCTATAATAATAGAGTGATGATGTACAGAGCAGTGAGAACTGTGCTGACATGTATCAGAGCTGAAACCTCTTTGGCCCATCTGGGTTTTGAAACCATGCACCAAAGGGTACTACAAAGGGAAATGTACTACTCCACATGACGTGTATGAGGCATTACTGTCACATGCAAATCTGCATAATCATACTTATGCAGATTGCTATGCACAGGGGCCAACAGATATAGACAGACAATTTACCATAATTAAATCTTATTCAACTTCAATAAAATTGGATGGCAGCAGCTACAACCACAAAGAGTAAAGAACTGCTGACTTCAAGTGAAATAATCCTTCAGCTACAAGAAATTTTAGGTACTACCATACAAAACTTCATAGGCAATGACTGGGAATAACATCATGTGTTATGAAATAATTTTCTTAGGACTTACCGAGAAACAGCATCTGATGCAAGTAATAAACAAAATAGTAATACAAAAATAGTTAAAAAATAATACTCTGCAGAGATTCTACAATCATCACAACCTGAATTTAGTTTCAGTGAAATGTGTTCACTATGGAGATCTATGAAAAAGCTCTTCAATTTGCTCTGACACTAAACAGAAATCAAAAAAACCCCAGAAGGTAAGAGAACTAACCTGCACCTGTCTTGCTACACTTGCTTCTCATTGAACTCTGGTAGCTCAGTTATTTTGCTTCATTGAAATTGTTTGTTGAGTCCCCATGTAATGCAATAAAACTTTTCAGTCTGTTTTTCAAGTGGAAGAGGACTGCTGCTGGAAAGATGAAATAAAAAAGAAAAATTAAGCATGGAAGGAAAATACCCCAAAAGATAGTCATCCTTTATAATTTTTGTAAATTTCACCCAGAACCTCCTGACAGTATTCCAATTTCCTATTTTCAATACACAAAGAAAGATCTTAGCTTTTACATAAACTTAGTTAACTGTTTATACTTGACATCACAACTAGACGGAAAAAAAAGATTTCTTCCTGGATTAGACTGTTATTTCACAGATGTTGGACATGAATTCATATCTAGCTACCAATGTTCATCCTTCTTTAAATTGCAGACTTCAGCACAGTCATAATTGTGATAATTGTCACAATATTAATGGTCCTAATCTCTTCTGTCACTTTGATACATCCAAAATCATCAATTCATCTCCAAGTCAGTTTTAGAAATTTTTTTTCTACTTTATCCAACAGACAAAAAAATTGACAAATATTTTTTATAATAATATACTTTCCAGTGGGTGTCTTTTTTCTGCAAGAGCCAACTCTGTAAACTGATTGATTCATTCCCCACAACCATTTCATGTAAAATAAACTTACAAAAGGCCAGCTGCAAAAACTAGTACAATAAACTGCTTCTCCCCCAGAAACACAATAGAGAAAACAGGTATTTATTACTTGGATTTGACTGTTCACAGCTGGTGCTCTCATCAGCCAGCATAAAAATTGGCTGTTTGACCCACATTACAAAATTAATTTTCAAATTTTAATGCCCCAAGACAAATTCCATAGGGTTCAGATGCAGATGATTTTTTTTTTTTTTTAAATAATAAAGGATGATTTGCAAATTGGGTTCTTGGATGAAACTCCAGGCTCACCTAGGCCTGTAAGTAGTTATATTGATTTAATTTGAGCACTTCTGTAGTCAGTACACTTACAGACTAATGATGCAAGAAAGGTGAAACATGGACTTAGAATCATAAAATCACAGAATTGTTTGGCTGAAAGTGTCTCAAAGCACTAGTTTTTTTAAACATAAATCTGGAGCTACTCAGTAAAATATTTAGTTACCTGCTTTGTCTCTGAAAATTGCATCTCTAAGTTTAGCCTTTAGCCTGAACCTTTGGAATTACAATGCCACACACAGTATCAGCCACAGGTATTCTAAGAAGAAAAGCATATTTTACTTAGAAACTTAGAAAAATCTGTTTAAGTCACATTTCATTGAGGTTAATTATCAGCACTTCCATATTTTTTGGTGTATGTGAAAGGTCACTGTTGTAAAAAACAATATAGGTCAGAATTCTCTTAATCAGCATTTCGGCAAAGGAAAAGGCCATTCTAAATTGCAGAGTAGCACTGACTGTTTGCCTTATGCTATCAATCTCTTCAAACACGGGAATTCAAGCTAAAGCAATAAAATATGAACTTTCCATCTTTTTCCTTTTTTTCAAAAGAATACTGAAAAGGCCACATTAGTGTGAACAACTGTTGAATAAACTGAATAATAGGTTGAACATGAGCTTCTACACTTGTGTCAAGATAGGAATTTTAATTATCCTCCTTCCTTTTTTAATTTAAGGTGATGAAAAAGTTAAAATTTAAGTATCTGGTCTCATATCTGTTTGGGTAATCTCCAGAGATCTAGTCTGTTCCATCCGAGCTCTAGTCAATTTAGCTGTATCTTTCAGCTGGCCAAATCCGCAAGTAATGTTGATCTAGGCTAGCAAATATATACTTGCAGCACAGTACTTTTACCATTAATGACCCCCAATCACTTTAACAAACTCTGTCTTTACTCATTTTTAGTCACATTATTTTCTAGTGAAATACATCCACAGTTTGGTTGGAACATAGCATCAATCTCAGAGCACTGCGGCAACAGCAGTAGAGAACGGGAACTGAAGTATTCTGGATTTACATCAAATGACAGAAAGGTTTAAGTACAAGATTTAAGATTAAACTACATATTGAGAAAGCGGCTACTAGCCAAAAGGACACTTTCAGTCTTGCCAAGCATGCAAACATAATTGTTCATATTAAAGAAGCTGACATGTTAAGAAGAGTACATTCAATTTTCAATACCTGATCATGATTCTAATTACAGCTATTTCTGGCTGTTGGCTCAGCATTGATCTGGATGATGTGAGCCTTTATGAAATGTCAAAAATATGATAGCAATGTCTGTAAACCCTGAAGGCAAGCCACACCATTGCACAAACCAAGGACCAGTTTCTGTGTCTGACACAATCACTACTCTCTTGGAGAGCCAATTCAGATAAGAACAAGTCAAGAGGTTTCCAGGCATGACAGACTGGCATCTGTAACATCCTGGCAAATATCTTCGGAAAAGATACAGGATATTTTTGCAATGCAGCATAAGACTTGAAAGACCAAAGATGGGGGGTTGTCCATGATACCAGCCAGGAGCTCCATCTGGAGAATCTGAGTGATGTTTGCCTATACTATGCTGCACATGAATTTCATGCTGAGAGCTGCTAAAAGAGAGGCTACCACAGTCAAAAGAAAAAAATAAAATAACACCTCCTTTTTTTCCCTTCTCATTGTGGCTTTGATTGCTCCCATGATTTTTCAGACTGCAATACATATAATAAATATATTCTTTCTACACTAATTGCTTTAAAATATTTGTTACCTTCAAACTGATCCCACCATCTGATATTATGAGTTACCTAGAAAAATAATTTAGTTACACGATGCAAAACTGAATTTATCTGTTATGAATAATGAAATGTAAACATATGTTGGGTTTTTAAATAATGGCCACTGCTTTATCATCTTTAGCTTAAACATGTGAGGCCTTACTTGAACAGGTTTAAGTAATATTAAGCAAATTTTTGGGATTAGATTGATGTATTGTTATAAATACAGTATCTTTGATTTCTTGCCATGGGAAACAGCTAATATTACTGCCTTTCACTTATTCTGAAGTCTGAGGCTGGATTTACCAAATCTTTTATTTTTCTATTATAATTCTAACAAACCAATTGTATCTATTTTTTCTAGATGCATTTTTCCTAGGTGTCATCCTACGGAGAAAAGCTTCCTTGACTTACAAACAAGAAATATCTGGGGTCCAGGAGTCACTGTCATCTAAAGTGAAATAAGAATCTAACCAAACTCATGAAAATAAAATCAAATAATCCCTTGCTTATATCATATTCACATTTTCACAGAATTCCAACCCAAATCCTCAGTCTTTTTAACACTTGTGGTTGCTGAATCCAATCTTTTGCTCTGCATAATGATACTGTAGATGAAACCAAGAAAAGCATTGCAATTACAGTTATTCTTGTAAAAAAAGATTAGAACCACTCAGGTATGAAATAGACAATCTGAGAGTAGAAAATCTTTATAATTGCAAAAGTAGTAGACGGAGCAGGTGCTGCTGAGGACATTCAAAAACCTGAGGGCAGCAGAGGCAGCAGAACAACCTCTGCTACTATCGTTACGTAGTTGGGATGGCGAATAATGATATAATATTCCAAGTCTTCTTGGAGGGCATATAGCAACGTTTATTAAAAGCACACTCTTTCTATACACTGTTCTGGTACAATTGGACATCACGGGTCATTCAAACCAACACCTCTTCGTAAACATCTCTGCAAGTAAACAACAAGCGCCCAAACAACAGGTGCAGGATTGTTTGGATTCTTCTCCCAGCCCAGTATGGGAAAATTATTAGACTTTCTTTCATACAGAGCTGCTGCTGTCCTCCCTGACCAGGCTGTCAGCATCCACATGCTGCTCCTCACCCTGGAGGCAGTACATGGCTTGGAAAAGGAAGGAGGGCAGCTTCCAGCCCTGTCCTCACCTCCAATGGGGGAATGACCTGGTACTGGGCTGGAAGAACACACCTGCAGAGAAGGTAACACATATGAGTGAGGGGAGACACACAGATCTCCCTTCTCCCCAGAGCTCTGTGACTCCAGCCCATCTTTGTGCTCTGCCACTTTCTAGCTGTAACATACTGCCCCTTAAAACGTCCCCTTACCATCCTGTCCTCTTTCATGCAATCTCTCCTGGGACTCACCCTCTGCTCCCCATCTTGAATGGTGCGGTCTGTAGAGGTGAAGGACAAGGCCACCAACACCATCATGTAGGACAAGAACTTTCGTTTTGTCTGTATCATTAAAAAACTGTGGGTTGGCTCTGGGGAGAAAAACTGTTTTGAAGCTGAAATCCTACTAAGCACCCTGCTCCATGGTCTTTAATGGCCCATGATGGCCATCCTTTCCCCTTGCTTCAATTTAGATGAATCCTGCTTCAATTGTACTGACACAAGAGAGTGATTAATCAAATTTAATGAATCCCTATTTGAAGGTGTTTCTGAAGAAGCTTCACAGGGCATGATTAGCTCAGTTACCTAGAGCACAGTGCTACTAACACCAAGGTGGTGGGTTTGATCCTTGTACGGGCCATTCACTTAAGAGCTGAACCTGATGATCCTTCTGGGTCCCTTCCAACTCAGAATATTCTGTGATCATGTGGCAAATCTGTTTTACTCATGGAGTCTTTCTGTTAAATAATAAACACCAAAAGGTATCCTATGCAAGCCTCAGACTTGGAATTCACTACCAACAGAGAAAGCAAAGGAGCAAAAGGAATTTTAAGAGTAACATGATAAAAGAATTCAAGGCATGTGTGCATTATCTACCTTGAATTACTGAAGCTCTGCATTTTGAACATGGACCACAGCAATACGGAATTAGACTACAAAATATACCAAAGCTCAAAGTTACCATTTGCATGGGGGGTGTGCTGGTTTAGCACAGATGGTGGAGTCCAATAGGTGAATTCTTTTAAACTGACAACCAAAATAGCCAATCGTTTGTAGGGATCCACCTCTGAGAAACACACACCTTAAAAGTTGGGAGAGAAGCTGAGATCGCTCTCTTTCCTTCCGGCTTCA
>VXBB01015708.1:679100-697961 GCA_013399915.1 Illadopsis cleaveri | reverse complement strand
TTTCCTTTCCTTTTCTTATTGTGTGTTAATAAACTATCTTTTTACTTCTAAGTTGAACCTAATTTACCTTTTTGTCCTCCCAAAAATCCTGTCTCTCAATCAGCAAACGTGAAACCACCACATAAATAGTGCGTTAGCCAAGAAACCAAACCAAAACTACAACAGGGGGGAAAAATGGCACTATCAATTATACAGTTATTGTTTCCTTCTTTGTGCCCTGTGCCACACAGTTTATTAATGCACATTTCAGAGGAGCAGGGTGGAGCTGACATACAAAGAGTTTTTGTGCTTACTTTCAACTCAGGGCTCTGCACTGAGTATGAACTTACCATTCCTCAGGTCCTTTAATGTAGGGCCAGGTTTAAAAACTTTCTCCTCTTCCATTTCTTATTTGAAGGAGGCATCCTAGACACAAGTAAGGTATGGATGATCACAAATTTGCCATCTGCATGATACAGAAATATTTTTTCTTCTTAGGAAATCAGTAATCAGTAGGGAAATGCAGAGACTCCAAATACAGTAATTCCACATCCTACTAATTTATCTCTGAAAACACTCAGAGCAGTTCTCTCTTGTGCCTAATAATAGAAATTCATTGTCTCTCTGAGAATTCTGCTTTTCTTCAGATACTCCTATCAAGAGTTACCAGGTTCTCTAAAATGTTTATGTATGCACAGTTTTATAATGGGAGTAATTGCTTTCGGTTGTTCTGTCTCCTTATTAAGGTCAGAGATTATAGAGGAGATTACCTATTTCTCCCCAAAGAAAAAGTGATTTATAGCCTTTGCCAGAGAGGTGCAAAAAGCTGGAATTTGTTTTCTTTCTTCCTTCCGATCCAAAGTATTAAAGGAAAGCTTTAAAAAGTGATGTTGAATGTGCAGACATGAACAATATTTAAGCACTGAGAGCAATATATACTATACTAATAATATATACTACTATTACCACATTATATTATACTGCACCTTCTATATGATAGGTTCAGCTTTGCTTTTCATTGGGTTTTTTCCTTTTATTTTTAAGTGATAGTTATAAGAGCCTGGGATTACACATTTAAAACACAGTGTCTATTCCCGAAGTAGTTACAGATAGGCTGTTACCTCTTATTTTCTTTAAATTCTATTCCTGTTTCAAAGCCTATGTTGCATAGCTGCAGCACTAAGCAGACACAGGTGCCAGCATGGTCAGTGGGCAGGGAATAACCTGCACTGCTTGTGGACGGCAGAGCAAAGGCTATACAAGGATAACTGACCCATCTGCATAAACAACCCTTGAAGACCTAAGAGATGACTGTAACTACAGCCTGTCAGGGTAGGGACAGAAGCAAAAGCAGGGCCATGCCACCCTCTCTGGACAGACACCCCATGCAGCAGTACCATCAGCTGTGATATGATGCTCTATGCCAGCACCAGAGTCGTGGCAGCCTGGATTTCACCCATGACCTGGCAGCCCAAGACCTCTGTAGTAAAGCATCCTCCACCCCCAAGTGGGCATCTCTGTATAAGGAAAGCGTTTCAGTTTACCCTTAGACATTTTAGGAAGTTTAACTAGAAAGTTCTGTGCCCTTCTCATTGTAACTGGCTCAGTGGCAGCACAGAAGCATGGATTGGGCTCAGAGAGTGTAACTCAAAGCTTGTTGCTGATTTTGTTGGCCAAAGAGCCAAACAGCCCACCTGAACTATTGAGTACTAAAGAGAGAGAATAAAGAAGCTCGATGCATTTTCGAGGTGTTGTAACAAGTCTATGGGATCTGTCCCTATACTGTGCATGGCTTTACTCATTGTTTTTGTATTATTTTCTTTCCTTATTAAAACCACTATGATTTTTCAAGACACACTCAATCATGTCATCTCGCTAATTAATTTATGCCATTTCTCTGCGAGGCTGGATCCTCAGAGGTATTGGGAACCCCAATAGATCTCAACCATGATGCTCAACACAGGTTATCCCAGGCACAACAACTGCTGCATTTGGATGGGTCTGGCCAGCCAGGGAAGGCAGAAGCTCATGGTAGCTCCTGCCTGCACTGGAAGCCAAGCACATGAAATTAAGATGCTCACAATAGCAAAAAGGTTAAACCATCTGCAAGACGACTATGCCCATGGAAGTACAAGAGCCCTGAACACTGCCACACACTAACTGAAACAGCAAAATTGGCTAGAAGTTCATATCAGAATTGCTACAGAGATTAACAACATCTCATAATTAGTTTGGATATAAAATCCTTTGACATCAAATAGAAAGTTCCTCAAGAACTTCAATGGCTTTTGATTCTGGCTGCAGAGAGGAAAAAGCAGTGGACTCTCTAGATACTGATATTCAGCTTTTGTTTAGTATGCTCTAAGAGTATGGGTACATATGCTGAAGTTAATTTAAAGTACAGTGTTTACAAAATGTATTCAAGTGGCTTTTTGAAACCGGTTCTGCTACGTTTATTTATGTTTCACTGAAAAGCAAGGGGGAAAATGTCTCACTGTTGTATTGATAGCACAAAAGAAATCACTCATAGTTTCGAAGAGGACTGTAGCAGATGTGAAAAACTGAAGTATGTACTAACCTTAGGATGAACACTTTCATTTTCAGTATTAGAAACAGTGTCCCCAAAAAAATTTTTTCCAGCCCTAGAAAAAGCTGTCACCAGCTATTTTGAAGCCTTGCCTCTAACTTAATAAAGCTCATAAGCTAGACATCTATACATGAAAGGGGAAACTCTTGCTAACTGGGAACAGTGCACATAAAATAACAAAAAGGCTAGAGAACTTTTTTATTGTTTTACTTCCCTGCAAGAGAGGTGTCAGGGGGATCAAGATATAACAAATGTTTGACAGGGTAGTGAATTTACCTTCCAAATTGCCTGTTTCTCAGTTACCATATTCCCACTGGACTTTATAATAAAGTCAGCTTACATCTTTCCATTCACACCACTGGACTTAGGAGGTGGACTGGCATTAACAGGACAGAAGTGCTCTTTCTGTGGAGGATTTAGAAATCTATGTAATATGGTATTTTTTATTTAGATTCAGGAGAAAAAAATTATAAGTATTATTTTCAGAACAACATAAATATCAAGCAGCTGCATGGGATTACCAAGCAGTATTCTACCTCCCAGTGTCCTATCTCCAACACTGGAGATATGTGGAAAATGCTTAATAAAAAGATAGGACAGCAAGCATGGGGTGAATATGTTTTCAGGGTACTTTCTCAACCTCTAGCCATCTGTATCACTAGCACTTACCAAGCTAGAGATATGACTTCTAATAATCTGCAATGGATTTTTCTTTATTTGTCCAGGCTTTGGTTTTGATTTATGGTAGGATTCCAGCATTCAGAACATCCAGTGGTAAGAAATTCTAGATTAACTATTCATTTTCTAAAAAATACTTTCATTTTTGCTTTTGCTGTCAATTTTTAATGTGATATCTACTAGCACTTGTCTTGAAAAATCCTCTTTCATCCATGCCATTCACAATTTTACAAACCTCTTTTTGCCCACACTCAGCTGATGGATTATCAGGCTGATGAATTCTGAATTACTTATTGTATCTGTGACTATAAAAAGAGTCAGTCTTTGTTTACCTTTGCAACCCTTTTCTCTTCTCTGCTTTTACTAAGTCCTTCTGAAACAGGACTGAAATTGTACAAACTAGTTTCAACTTGCAAAAGGGCATAGTGCTGTGCTCTGTTGTTCTCTGCTCCTTTTCTGATCATTCCTCTGGCATGGTATTTGCTTCACTACATTACTGGTACAGGTCTCAGAGATGGTAATTTCATCAACAGGACTTGCTTTAACCCCAAGGGCACTTTCTGAAGCCTGCTCATATCCCATCATTTCCCAGCATTTTAAAACAAGGTGGTTTGGGGGTTTTTTTTCCATTTTTTTATTCTTCTCATATGTAAAGCAAACTACATTCTAGACTGCAGTCTGTGGCCAGTGCATCCAGGTAAGTTGCTGTGCTCTAGTTTGGTTCTACTTTGGGACTCCCCAGCTTAGGAGTGCCACGAAAGCAGTGAGGCAGGGGACAGCTGCCAAGGGGCCAAGAGCACCACGAGATGGGTCTGCAGGAGCTGGGTGAAGAGGAGACACTGCAAGAGCAACCAGAAGTTGTCTGAAGGGTGATTGCAAAGCTGACAAAGCCCACAGTCCTCAGCACTGGCAAATGATACAAGAGGCCAAACACCAGTAAGTGGGACTGAGGCTGGACGTTAGAAAAAAAAAATCACTGAGAATATAGTACATCTTTCAAAAAAAATCTTGTGAAATCTGCATATTTGGAAGCTTTTAAGAGTTATGTGCCTAGACATCAACTGACTTGGTCTAGTGTTGGTGGTGGTCCCATCTGAACAGCAGATGGGACTCGATGATTGCCTGAGACTCTCCCAGCCAACAAGGCTGTGAGTCTGTGAATGAATGATTTCATTTCTACTCTGATGTATGATACTTGCTGATCTGTTTCTTGAGTCAACAGTGTAGAAAAGCTATCTGACTACCTTAATGAGTATTCAGCTTAATTAGATGTCTGCAGCTTTGATACTGGCTTTAAAAAGATAAATCCCTGATCTATGGACATAGAGCTTCCATAGTTGTAGTAAAAATTTATTTGATTTGACAATGATTCATCCCTAAGATTTTATATCTTTTAAAAATATTCACCAAACATCATTTGTTTCTTCGCATCTTCAAAAAGGAGAGCCCTTAAAAGAAAGTGTATCTCTAGCATTTAACCACTGGGATTGCTGAGGATAGCTCATAAAATGTGATTCCTGCAAGCAGCTGGGCAGATCAAGGGATCCCAACTCCCTTCATTGGCTGATTCAGTGTGCTACAAACACAGGAGATGCTGAAAACCTTCAGAGATGAAACAGGAGTAAGCAGGTCTCAGATTTTTAAGTATTTGAATATTTTTCCATCAACTCTTTCCCAAGAGTTTATATTGCATTTAATAAGGTCCATGAACTCATGATTTAAAAAGATCTGTTTCCTTTCAGAACTAAAGAAAAGAGAGAGTAATACATCAGGTTTATTTCCAGTAATCACACTTCGCAATTGGCTTCCTTTTGTCTTACTCACAGTATAAAATTTATTTTTCTGTCTTGTCCTTACTGCTTTTATTCTAATTCACAATGCAGTAAAGAAATTACTAGAAAAACATTTCTAGCATAAATTCAAGTGTGAATGCAAACAATCTTAGTTCTGGTTTATATTAGTGAAAAACAACTGCTCTAAATATTGGTATGAAGAAATAAAATTTTACAGAAAATAGTGCAAAGTATATGATTAAAAATAATTACATTTACGTTTGTGAGACACATTTAATATGCAATGAAAAATGGTTTTGAAGTATAAAACTCTTCATGTTATGGAAAAAAATATTACTGTACTAGTGCACAATACAACACAATGTATTGTATTGACCAGCACAGGTAAATATTTTCCAAGAAAAATAATCACAATATAGGCCATGTGCCTGTTTGCACTGAGTAGCATTTCACTGCTAGGACCATAACTCATTGTCAATAATGCATTAAATAAGTCTGGCTTTCTTACTGTCTGATTTTTTTTCTCCTCCTTTCTTGGTTTGTTTTTCCACACTAATTTCCAAAGTTTTAACAAACCTTGTACTTAAACTTGCACTTCAGAAAAAGAAAAAAAAATCATTTTAAGGCTTTTGACTGACCTCAATATATTGCATTATGTAACTTGATTACGATAACCTTTAAAATTAGGTTTACAACGCCAACAGAAGTAGTAGAAAAATCAAAATCCATTTTCGAAATGAATTCATTAAACACTACAACCTTTGCTTAAAATTAGTTGTTTACCACACAGTTCACTTGCCAGATATACAAAGGAAATGCAAAACCAGTGTAGACAGAAACGATAAAAAATTATTTACACAAAAATGGAAACATAGGATGCAATTACTCTGTAACTTTGAATTCATGGACTTCTTTTAGATAAAAGTAAATACTTCAACAATACAAAGTAAATGGCACTGGTAAAAATAAAAACTTTACTGATCTGTTATGCTTTTATATTTCTGCAAAATGGAGGAAAACTATAGCAAACTGACGCATCTCAATGACAATTTCTACCATTTCTCAGGAAACAGGGGCTGAAAGGGCCCTGTGGAAGACCAGGCATAAGCACTTGAGCATGTTTTGTTTCAGACTCTCTTACTATTGGGACAGGAAGTGGTGATTGGAACAAGGAGTCCTGCCAAGGTGGGGCAGTGCTGTTCTGAGCCAACTTCCTTTTCTGCCTTGAGACCCGTGCCCCTGTGGGTCTGCATCAAGCCCCCTGAATCATCTCCGGGAGGACTCAAAAAGACTGACTGTATGGGGAAAATGGCATGGAAATCTATTTTACATAAGTGGCACACACCAAATGAACTGTGAAACAAAACAGATCGGCTCCCCTTGCTCTTTTTCTCTCTCTCTCCTTGTCGACCTCGGATCCAGACCACCCCCAGCAGCAGGTTCAATGTAGGGTGTAACAGCTGGTTCTTTTCCTCTTACCTTTCTCTCTTCCTCCTTTATTTCTCTCCTGTCTTGTTTTATCCTGGCAAATGCAGCAATGGTATTCTACCACTTACTCCACACCTGAAGCTGGTCGTGGGAGCTCATTAAAGTTGGTTGTAAAAGTTGTTACCTTGTTAGCCAACACTTCTGAGACTAAATAGTGGGCTAGTTCCAGGAGTTGATTAAAAAATAAAGTGTAAGAGTTCAGTGACACTGACATGGACTGGTGCCTGTTCTCCACAATAAGGAAACCTCAAGATGGGGCATTAAACCTAGCCCTAAACAAATTCAAGTGATAGATGTTTTTGGAAATTCACAGCAAATTTGGGAATTCAAGATGAAGTGCTGGCTTCCAGGAGCTTCCAGGAGAAAATTCCCCCACAGAAATACTCAACAGGGGATATACCTATGACTATTTTTGGGCTGGATTTACTACCGGGGAAGGCATGGACGGATTGGAAGGGGAGGAGACAGGTGTTTGGACTTGTCCCTGCTGCAGTCTGACTACTACAAGCAGCACCATTCCTGCCTCCCTCTAAGATAACAAATGTGAAACCTCCTATCTTACCCTCAGGAGCAAAGGAAAGAATTAACCATGTCATTAGTGACTTAGGGGACCAGNGGGAAGAGTCCCTCCTTTCTTCCAGCGCCATCGACACACTAACGCTCTCGGTCGACCAAAAACCACAGGATTGTTTCGGTGCTGGGGCTAACCGAGCCGACGATACAGGCAGCCAGTCACCGCAACAGACTCCTCTTTTGCCAGTGTGTGTAAACCTAACAGGAAGTGGCAGCTCACCACTGGCTACCAGCACCTGAATGCAAATACAGGTCTTTTAACTGCTCCAGTTCCTAATACGGTTGATTTTGGCTATCCAGGAACAAGATCATGCTGTTTCTGGCAACTATCAACATGAAATATGTATTTTTTTAATAGTCCTCCTGCAAGAATCAGTCAAGGAACAGTTTGCATTGGCATGGGAAGGAGAGCAGTATACCTTTATTCAACTTCCCCAGGGATACTGGCATTCAGGCACCCTTGCCCTTTATGCTCCACCTCAAGAACTGGCCCAAACTGGCCCAGATGAGCAGGTCAAGATTTACCAATATATTGATGATGTGCTAATTGGTTGCCCAGAGGTGGAGGCAGTGGACTAGACTAAGATAATTGCTCATTTGGAGAGTTTGGGACTGTATCCTGACAGAGAAGGTCCATATTCCTTCCTGTGAGGCAAAATTCTTAGGCATCTGGTGTAAAGGCAGGACGATAGGCATTCCCTCTGAGACATTAACCACTCTGGATCAGATCAGGATGCTAGGAAATAAGGAGGAATTGCAACATGCCATACAACTATTACTATTTTAGAGAAAACACATTCCTGACTTTTCCATAATCCATGGAATTATTCCCTATATGATCTGACAAAGAAAAGGGCTGTTTGAGATTGGACACGTCCATGAGGAGGCTTTGAAACTGCCTATATTTGAAGCTGGGATATACCAAGCTCGAGGGCCCAAACATCCCACAGACCCCTTGCATATTGAATGGAGTTTTGGCATCCATGGGTTATCAATTCACATGTAGCAATAATGACCTAAAAGGCCTAGAAAACATAGTGAATTCTATTCCAAAAGCTTCAAAGGTGGAGAAAAAATATATTCACCTCGGGCCTATCTGTAGTAAGCACAGCTTTACAGGGGGCAGACAAAATAATTAAATGCCAACCCATTGTGTTAAGAAGCCCCTTTTCAGGTGTTAAAAGCAGTGACAGTAGGTACTCCACCCACTCCAGGGGTGGCCTAATGTGAAACTGTAAGAAAGTGGTATATGCAGATAGAACTCCACTGACCATAATGTTAAAAAAAGCCCACCAAAAAATTTCCCAATACAGGGAGTACTAAACTGACCCTGATGGGCTCAGTAAAAGTTCCCCCATAGAAACAGCTCCCCTATTTAGCTCCCAGATGAAAAACATATGGTTTACTGATAGCTCCTCCAAAAGAGAAGGCAAGACATGGAAATATTGAACAGTTGCTTTGCATGTTGACTACAGGGATAGGAAAACCATAGAGTGGGAGGGGGCTACCCAGGTAGGCAAATCTATAGCAGTGTGGAGTTCTATAAAGAATGAAACCAAAAACATTGACCCTCCCCAGTACCTTTATACTGATTTATATGCAGTGTTTAAGGGATGCACAGAATGACTTCCTTTCTGGGAGCAAAATGAATGGGAAGTGAATTGACTTCTAACACGGCAAAAATAAGTTAGAGGAAATCCTGCAGACTGCTTGAAAAAGGACCAAATATGTGGGGTGGGTTGCTGCATATCAAAATGGGGATTACCCAGTCTACTCAATAATCAACTTGACTCTCTTACTTGTCTTGAAGTGGCAATTACACCGACAAGGACAGAAAGGACAGTCTCCCCTTGTCAACAGAGCCAGGAGACAAGTGGGAGACACTGCTGGAGTGGTTCCATATGAAACAAGGCACTCCAGAACAAAAGATTTGTAGATTTGTTCAGGGAAGCCCACAGCAGGGGTTGGCCAGCGAGCCCAGAACTCTGTACTACAGCCATTTCAGAGTGCTGTCAGTGCCACTTGTGCCTGGATCACCACCCCTTGCATGACCCACCCCTTAACCTGAAGAACAAGAGAGGGTTTTAGGAAATATGGTACATTATACTAGTTCTTTTAACAATCTGAAGGCAAAAAATATATTTTAGTAGGAGTGAAAATTATGTCTGGACTAACCCAAGCAGAAGGCCTTAACTGAGCCACAGGCAAATCAACAGTTCTGAGACTACATAGTGGGCTAGATGCCAGAATTAAGACAGTTATAAGGCATAGGAGTTCCCTGATATGCAGGTTCATGTCTTTGTTCAGCTGACAATTTATTTATCACTAATGCTTCTGGGTTGTGACAGGCCCTCAACATAATTTCCACTAGTTAAAGCTTTACGCTAGCTGCACTATCTCAGACGGCAGTGAGATGATGTGAAAGCCCATACCAGCATACACTGGTGGCCAGTGATACAATTAAGGAGGGGAATTGCTGTTGCAAACACATTGAAAGAGAAAAATTACTCCCTTCTTTGTCTCTCGTCAAGTGGAAAGGCCCAAACTGTGTAGATTTAACAGACCAGCCATCTCACCCCATATCTTGGAGAGGTCCTTTCTCCACTTCCTCAACTTTCTAAAAAAAATAATTCCTGTTGGAGGCATCAGTTGCCAGCAATACAAAGTCAAGCCTGGCCCCTTTTACAGGACAGCATCACATCTTCAAGGGTCACAGGGATGAGATTAGAACAAAGTCTAGGAACCAGCCTTTCCAAGCGTTTCTGGAGGAAAGCAGCTGCAGTCCGCAGGCTCAGCCACTGTAAAGGGAGATCTCCTGTGTCAGACACACCCAGGGCAGATGCCTTAGGACTGACCTACAAGCACGTATAGGGTCATCAGAGCCACACCAAAGCTTCCTGTTCCACTCTCTTCTTCAAAATACCCTGTCTGCAGACACAGGGAGCGGATGATGCAAAACTAGTGCAGTCAGCTTTTCACCAGAGGCTGTGCACTGTACAGCAGAAGTGTCAGCTCCCCTAGCAGCAGACTTCCATCTGAAACAGTGTGATGCACCTGCAATGGACACCAAAGGGACTGAAAGGATACCAGAATCTGGGAGAAAGGAAAACTCAGATAAAGCTGCCCCTCCAATTCCAACTCAGGCTGCTGACACAGTAAGAGAGGCCATGGGACAAAAAAAAAAAGACTCCTTCACATGTCCTAGTTGTATTGATTGGAGTGTTTCATCACAGACTTTCAGTTCGTCCTGAGACTCCTATGCTGTCGCACAGCCATCTTGTTTTGGGAACACATGCAGGATTCTTGAAAACTCCCATTATTTTATCCAGAAGAGCAGATCACTGCAGCTACTCAGCACATGAGGATGTGCAGGGACAGTAGCAGAGTACTAAATACTGCAGTAGTTACTGAGGGTTTTCAGAGCACAAAGAAAGAGACAGGAAAGAAGAGATGTTACATGCAAGTACAGTAATACGAAAAAAGTTGAAAAGTCTCAAAAAATACATTAAGGAAAATTTTCAAGGGATCAGTTTTGGTGTTAAAAAGACTACATCAATAGACTAATTTTAAACAATGTCATTTGGATCAATAGAGTGTAAAGGGACAAGTGCTTCTTTTTAACATGTGAAAATGTTCTAAGAGATGCATTTTAATAAATTTAATAAGAATGTTTGGGAAACTTAAGAAAAACACCCTCAAAGGATCTTCAAGGATTTAAAATGTAGGCAGAGTGTTCTTAAATGCATTAACATTTATGTGAAATGAAAGTTCAAACAAGACCCTTCAATCTTATATATGATTCAAGCCAACAGAGAATTAAAACCCTACTATGTTAATGGGAGCCATTGGTTTCACTGGGATTGCAGCAAGCCTCTTTATAGTTCTACTTTAATTTACAGTTGGATTTGCAAACTCAAATTAGTACGTTGTATTTGAGGAAGATTTCTTAAGCTGTAATGAAATTCAGCAGACCAAGATGAATGCTGCTTTCCTGCCCATCTCCCAGTTTCTCAATTTTCACGTGCTTCAGATCATCTCACACACAGCTATTCGCTAATCAGCATCACTCTGCAGCTACCTGCAGGTTTATTTCTGCCTGTTCCTCTGCCAGATCGCTGATGTCTGTTTTGTACTGCTAGTATACAGTTCATAACATAGTATATAATTCACCATATACAGTATAGTTCACCTTACTCCAGCAAGGGTCTGGAGCATAAAAGCCTTCTGGCTCTGAAGGAATTTGTCATTTGTCAGCCTGTCAGAGCACCTCAGCTGATGTTACAGCACAAACAGGAAAATTATATTTCTTATAATAAATGTACAGAGAATGGGATCAGCCACGGTGATGGTGGTGATTTACCTGGGGCTCCTGGCTCCTGACCCTTTCCCTGGTGCCAGGAAAACCCCTCTCAGAGGGCTCCACTACCATCTTGGTGCAGGTGAATGCTGCCTGCCTCTTAAAGTCACTGATAGAGAAGATGCAAGTACCAGTACCCACCCAGATTTCAGCTGAAGTGACTGAAAGGTATGGGGAAGTTGGAGAAGTAGTAATGCTTTTACCTGTGTATTAAGTAAATTCATTAGCTTTTATATTTATTTATTTATTTCTAGATTACTGTCTAGAGCACTTGGACTAAAGTACAGCTAAATGCTGCAAGACTAATACATAAATCAGTGGTCTTTCCTACTAGTGAAGAGAGACACCAGAGAGGAAGGGAGACTTCTCTGCTCCCAGTACAGCTTAGAAGTGACTTTCTTTTCTACACTCACTGAATTGTTAAAGGACTTTTCTGATAACAGCATTTAATCAAAGACTGTTTTGTTAACCATGGGTGAAGGGAGATGCTTCCACTAAACCAGACACAAGAAGAACTATGATATGAGACACACCCTTGCCTTGGAGGTTTGCTGCTGACACTCCCTGCCTGAAGACATGGTTTCTGTGGCTTTCAGGAGAAGATGGCTAAATGGCACCACTGACCATGCAGAAATCATGGTGGCAGGTAATTTAAAACTTTTTCAGGCATCCCCACATGATGCTGAAATACCTTTCCAAAAACTCACTCTCATGTCTGCGCTAGACGATCAATATTTTAGAAGAAATACTGTGACACGATCAATGGCTGGATGTACTTCAGAAAGATCCCAGTTAAGGCTATGAACCTAATACCAGCTGCTACAAGGCACATTGAGTAATCTGAACTCAAACAATGAAATATGAATTTTTGTATCACACATCCAAAACAAGAAATGCAAGTCATGTCTCCAGGTCTCGGGTTTGGTTTCTCACCCGAGATTCAGGTTGTTAAAAGTCCCTGGCCCTCTAAAAGTCCTGAGCCGTGTCGCAAGAAAAAGCAGAGTCCTTCAAGGCCTTGTTGTCAGATTTCTCGTATGGTTTATTATTTGATATCTCAGAATTTTCTCCGCACCCAGCCGAGGTCCGGACAGCGGCTGGGACACGACGCGACTGCCCCCCGATGGGGCGTTGCTTTGTTCTTATACAGATAACTACGTGCCCATTATTTACTATTTTGTGCCAATGTGTGGTACTTATACTAAAAGGGTTGTTTCTACCTTAATCCAATCGCCTAGAACTACTTTGTGTCATCATCACCTCAAAAGATGGAGGACAAGGAAGAAGGAGAGGAACTTAGGGCAACACCCTAAATCCTCCATCTTGTCCCCCATTTACCTCTATTCTAAGAATTCCTAAACTACAAAATTTTTCCCCCCGTGCTATGCTAAACTACTATTTTCACACCTTTGAGGTTTGTAATTCCTCTCTCACTGGTGGAAGCTTCTCCCATGGACTAAAATCAAACCCAGTGTCTTCCTGGGCTCTGTGCCAAGGTCTCCAACTCCCCTGGACCAGCTCCACACCCCCTTGTCCAGGGTTCAGACTCCCTTCCTTGGCTCCCAGGTCATCCAAAGGGATGCCCTGGACTCCAACATCCAGGGCTGAGAAGTCTCCTGAGAATTACTGCTTTGGAACAGGTGTTAGAAGCCTCAGCAAACAAGTGGCTGAGAATAATTCCTTACAGTGACACTGTGGCCTAACCTGGAATATAATTTATGTGGTCCTGATAAAAATTTCCCATTTCACCATACAAGAAATCTGCATTACTTCTTTTGTGTGATTGCATTTCAGATACTAAGTCCAGTTTTAGTGTCCTCAGAGAATGCTGACAGAGGTCACTTAAGAGAAAATGAAGAAAGAATCACATTAAACACACTTTAAAATCCCTTAATTTTAGTGAAGATTTCCCCCTGTGACCAGGGCTGGTTTTGAAATGTCTTGGTCAGTCTAATAACATATATATGGTGAAGAGAAATTCAATAACAGAAAATAAAGTAAAAGGCAGAATCAATCTCTAAAGGGAAGGGAGACAAATTCAGAGAGGAAATACTTTTAGAAATGCATTTTTAGACATCAGAACACACATCAAGGCTTGTCTACTAGTGGAACAACAAACTTCTTCAAGCAGCAAGTATAAGATAGCAGCCATGGCAACGAACACACAGAGGAGACGCCATTTCTGACAGCAAATGTGAAAAAGTTTTATGCTGAAGACAAAGCCAAAGACCATAATTCAAGGTCCTGAATGATTTTACATTTGGGTGACTTTTTGATATTTTGTATGTACTTCCTGCAGCAATTCAGCTCAACTAGTCCCATCACTGACTGCAACAAGGATAAACTGCAGATGAGGAAAGACTGGAATGATAAAACTCATGTTTTGGCAGATTTGTGGTTTTCCCTCAGCAGCCTCTGAAAGTCAATTCAAAACAATGACATAATCTTTCTTCTTTTTTGCTTAGGATGAGCTCAAGACCACAAATTAAAATTATTAGACAATTCAGGGAAAAAAAATTGGAGCTGTCAAAGTGTGCTGCATAACAGAAAGGTCTAAACATCAACAGAAATATCTTCAATAGAAATTTCTGTTGGAAAGTATGTCAAAGTCTGCAACTTACTTGTTGCAAAAAGGGACTAAAGAGAAATTGGAGAAATAAGTTACTCTCCTGTTTTCGGAATAAATTTTTTCTTGTAGCTTTTGTGATAGTTCTGGTCTTCAGTATTCTGGTGAGTAAAGTATAATGCTATATAAAGTCTTTGAGACTGAAAGTATGTTGTTCACTTTGACTCTTGCTCCAGCAAAATGTAAAAATATGTACAGTGATTGGAGTTTTTTCTTTAAATACTGAATTGAAAGTCATTGTCATGACCACAGCATTCAACTTAAAGTAATTAAGCTTAAACTATGTATTTAAAAGCCTGACTTGTCCAAAAACTTTTTAATAGATTGGAAAGCCAATCTGATGACAAACACCCAACTTCCATGTAGGACCAAATTTATTGCAGTTCTTTTTCTCTGGAAAAGTGGAAACAACAAAGCCTAAGATATACCACCACGTTAGTTGAAATGCAGCTAGGCTTTGACCTCATCATCCCAACTACAGAACTAATTGTGAGCTGAGTAAATAACAATTTATATAGCACAGATAGAACTGGAGTTACTACACACAAAGGGCATTTCAAGCCCCTTTCCACATTCAGCCCATGATTGGGAGGATGCTGCCTGGAGCTACTGGATTTTCCCAGCTTCCAGCAAGCAGTCTCATGGCACCAAGCCTGTTTGTGTACTCAGCACAGCAATTTGGTTCCAGTCTAATATGTTCAACTTCCCCACATCAGTGGGTTTGTGCATCTTATGACCAAATTAATTTTTACATGTGTTACAATACTGTGGTATTTCCTCCTTCTTCAAGAATTACAATTAATCTTTGTCCTGCAGACTCCAAAATATCCATGTCACAAAGAAACCTGAGCTGAAGAACAGACTGCCTAGTGCCTAAGAGCAAGCAGGAATTCACAATGCATTCTTCCCAACCATGAAAGGAATGAATAGCATCCCCTCCTATTTGTACTGAATCTTTTCATAGAACTCCAAGGAAATTCATTATGTTTGCAGTATCTATTCTCACAACTTCAGCTGTATCTGACTGATGAGCTCAGAAGGTTTTGGGCCCATGTTAAATAGACAAAGAGACCAAACACAATCCTTCTCAGAAAACTGGCTTAAAAGGACACCTAAGGAATTTCTAATACTTGCCTTCTTTATAGTGTTCCTTTTTTGAACCCAATTTTGGCTTTGCCAACTGGCTACATTAAGAAAGAGGACAGAGGAAAGGAGAAAAAGATTGCTGAATTAGAAGTATTGTACACAAATCTTGTATTGCATTGCATTGCACACTTGGGAAGTTCACCAAGTTCATAATCTGGTGCTCTACATCATGCAAAGAAAAGCCTGTGGGCCCCAAGGAGGACCCAGACTCTGAGTCTGCTGTGTACCATACACACACAGGTCTCAAAAGACAGACATTTCCTAACCATAATCTTGATGCTCCATAGGGCAACTCGCATCACAAGCAACCAAAGAGGAGGGGAGATCTCAAAGGAGCTGTGAAGAAATACATGGGTTTCATGCAAGCAGTCTTTTACTAAGAAGAGTGATTCTGGTTTTAAGATACTGGTACTGACATTAATATACTCAGATTCCACTGTGGACTTTTAGCTGTAGATTTGCCATGACATGACTCATGATGCATGCTTTCTCTTTCCATTGCATAAATTGAACAGAAATTGAACACCTAGAAATGGAATACCTCATAAAACATCAACTGACATTTTCCCTTAGTATTTCCATGCTTTTCTCAAAGATCAAGTCTAAAATGGATGCTATGTTTTTCTTATTGATCTTAGACAGTATTCACTGAAACATTCAATGTCATTATGGAGAAATTCCTAGGAAAATGAGCAAGAACATATTTATGTGAACAATGTATATTGATTCTAACCAGAATTTAAGTCCAGCCGTACCCAGCCCCTCTGAGGACCAGCTGGGACACAAGGGTGTTTGTTCTCTGCCAAACATCTATACCCTTAATGCAGCAGAAAAACACCTTGTCCTGGGAGTAAAGTTTAATTAGGAGGGTTTTTCTCCTGTCTGTCTTCCATTTATAGCAGCATTGAGAGGGACATTAAAAGATTTCTTTCAGAAGGATGGCATTTACCCACAGAAACCCAAAGGGAACTGAAGGTAGACTTTTTAATGGCTGTTGACCTTGTTCATATCAGTGTTTCTGCAAGAAGGATGATACTATTCACATGTACTATATGAGGAAAGCTCTGATGGTTATGGGACGGGGCTTGTTCAGTTTAGAATCCAAAGTTTCATAACAAGTACACCAAACTAAATCTCATACTGAAAGCAGCAGAAACCAGACAAGATTCTTCTACTTCTCCATGGTAACGCTACCAAGACATGACATAAGTCAATGATGGAGAAGATGACAGGAGTGTGAAGAAGTACATGAGGACTACAAAGATGTAAGGAAGTTATACAGGGAGAAAATTAAAAGGCTAGAGTTTAAGTACAACTTATTCTTACTAGGGCCATAAAAGGCAAGATAAAATGTTTTTACAAATATATCAGTAACAAAAGGAGAGCTATGGAGAATCTCCATCCCTTACTTGACACAAAAGGAAACATAGAGACAGCAGACCTCAGGGTACTCACCCCCTAACCTGGAAGACAGAGACTGGAAGTAGATTACAAGCCATATAATGCAGGAGGAAATGGTTAGTGATCTGCTACACCACTTAAAAACCCCATAAATCTATGGGCTCTAATGGGATCCACCCAAGCATACTGAGGGAGCTGGCAGAAGAACTTGCCAAGCTACTTTCAACCATTTCCCAGCAGTCCTGATTAACTGGAGAGGTTCCAGTTGACTGGAAGTTGACAAATGTAACATCCATCTACAAGAAGAGTTGGAAGGAGCATCCCAGAAGCTACAGGCCTGTCAGTCTGACCTTGGTGCTAGGGAGGGTCATGTCCAGATCATTGTGAGTGCCATCACACGGAACACACAAGACAACCATGGGCTCAGGCTCAGCCAGTATGGGTTTATGAAAGGTAGGTGCTGCTTGGACAACTTGATTTCCTTTTACAACATGGTGTTCCTGCTTGGTGGATGAGGGGAAGGCTGTGGGTGTTTTCTAGTTGGGCGTTAGTAAAATCTTTGATACTGTCTCCCATGGCATTCTCCAAAAGAAATTGTCACTGTCTGCTCATGGCTTAAACTGCAAAAGCAAAGCAGCAATTTTAAAACAGATTCCACAATCCTTTGCAAGGAAAAAAACCCCCAAAAAACACCAAACCACCCCCACGACGATTTCTTCTTTCTTAGTTCAGTAGTTTTGAAACTGATGGATAAACTCCCCCCACCAAAAACCCTAATCCATGCAACTGAAATTCCTGAAAGTGTTCCATGGGAAGGAAATGGAGTACATGACAAACCTCATGCCAAGGCAGGGCAGACTATTTCTGAGTTGGATTTGGTCAGTGTTTCCCACAGAAGTGCAAGATGGTCTGGAAAGAAGAACCTGACTTGGAAGATAAAAGAAGAATTTTAGCTTTTGAAAGCTATGTTAAAAACACTGAACTCCTGCAAGCTGAATGATTCGGTCATTGAAATAGCAACACTGAGTTGCAGAAAACATGGGCTACTCGACATCCTTTACAGTCAGGTAAGTTGTCTCTTTTTTACTAAAGTAGACCAAGATTATAAAAAGTTTAAGTAACATTTTCACCAGTTTAGATTACGACTTTTAATTAAGTACAAATGAGTCCCGATTTCTAAACAGAGATTTGTTTTTAAAGCATATAAAGCAAAACATAAAAAGACTTGACTAAAGAGTATATCACAGGTACTTCTACTATATAGCATACTACTTCTACTCTTTAGTGTATTACTAAAGAGTATGTCACAGGCCAGCTAAAATGCACTCAGAGTTTATGTATATTTTTTATTGAGCATGCATCCTGATGCCTTTTGTCGTCAAAATATGGGCACCTACTGCGTGACCACTATTAAAATAAAACCAACACAGTGTCGAAGTTAATCTTCATAAGATAACTTTTCAGGGGAAATAAACAGGGAAGGGTAAGAACAAACAAACCAGCAAACCATGAGGTGATGCAGAAGGAGTGTATTCCCGGGGGTGCAGGCAGGGACTGCACATATCCCCAGGGAGTGGCTCTCAGCATGCTGCAACAGTCCCCTGGACCAGGGTTTGTACCGAGTCGCCTTCCTTAGAGGGGCTGCCAGAAAAAGGAGGATGGTACTGGAGGGGACCCGGCCTGCCGCGCTGGGCGACCCCCGACTACCCCCGCGGCTACTTCTTCTTCACACGCGCAACGCACACGACGACTTACCCCAAACCTCGTTTATGCTGTCCTTTTTCCCTCCATGGGGCAGCAGTCTCCGGTGCATTCCCGCGGGGACTCAGGTTTCCCAGCTCCCCCACAGTCCCAAGGCTCCCCGCCGCCGCCTCCGCGGGCTCCAGGCCAGGGCCCCGGACTTTCCTGGGCCCTGCGTCCCGCGGCGCTTACGGCGGCCGCGGCGCACCTGGAGCACGTCGAGATGCATCAGCTGCTGACGGAAGGGGATCCAAGGGGATTAACTCGCAGCTGCAGCCCTGGAGGTCGCCACACCACGGCCGCCTACGAAGTAGTGGTGCCGCCCCACCCGGCCCGCTCAGCGCCCCGGGGCACTCAGGTGCCTCCCGACCCATCCCTGTGAGGGCAGGGCAGTGTTACAAGCGAGAATGGCGCCCTGTGTCCTACTCCTGGCCTCTCAGCTTCTCTTCACTAGAAATAAACTTGAAGCGGGGGCGGGAAAGAAAAGGAAAAAAAA
>VXBB01015708.1:644892-679075 GCA_013399915.1 Illadopsis cleaveri | reverse complement strand
AAAAAAAAAAAAAGCTGTTCCAGTGTCTCAGTGTCTTCCAGAGATAAAAACTGTTTGGAAGGTTTGAGACAACAGCAGAAATAAGAATCAGTACACTTTAGAAGAATTCCATGCTGTTGTCTCAAAAAGAAAACACTGTTGTGCCAAAACGTGTTCTTTCACCCAGTGTGCAAAAGCCCAATCCACACAAAGTAGAGGTATTTGATTTATTTGCAGTTCTGTGTAGAAAAGGGTGGTAGGCGGCAAATCCACGAAGCCAGCATACTGACTATCAAAACTTTGCAGACACTAATGTTGATTGGCTCCCAATTACATAGTCTTCCTATTAATTAATATTCAATCTTCTATTGGTTGAATGATTCTCTTGCTTCATATGCTAGTTAGCCCACATGCTCAATCTTCTTTCAAGCTGGTGCCCACTTTTCTTCAGCTGATGCCTTCCCTTCTTCAGACAGATCCTTTCTTGATCCAGTGGGCACTGGAATTACCTAGTTTGATAAGTTTGCCTTGTTTTGTTCCTCATAATCTGGCATTGTATTGGTCATTTCACCAAGTGTCACTGGTTCAGCACTCTGTTATGCTGGTTTCATTTACATAGTTAGCTTCTTTCTTCTATTCTTTTTTTCCATAGCTGCTACAATTAGTTAAATATAACTTATCTATTTGGGAGCCATAAACGAACATTAGAGTATGTCAAGTATACTGAAGTCAAGTATCACAGCCAACTGAGGGCTGCAATTTCTTTCTTCATTTCCTAATGAAAAGAAAAAAAAAAAAAAAAAAGAAAAACACAAATTAAGAGTTAGTGTGAACACAAGCCTGAGAATCCTGATAACTTCTTCATCAAAAGAAGAATCTGTACGTACATACCAATGTTAGTAATATTTAGTCAATACATGTCCTACCACCATCACAATGTCTTTCTAGCCCTACTAGCTTCAAACACACTCTTAGGCACCCAAAACAGAGAGTGGGCCAGAGAAACTGCAGAGATCTATCTCAAGGAACAATGTATCTCTATCAAGATGCTTTCAACAATAAAAAAAACAGACGGTTCCTGAAGAGCCACTACTGAAAGCTGGAACTAAAGCTAGAAGTAGACATAGAAAATGAACAAAAAAATTGAGTCCAGTCACAAAGGCCCACAAGCCCTGATATAACACAAATCCCTCCTCATGCTAAAACAGATTATTTTGCTGAATGAGAGAAGGGTGCATTTTTCAGGAATGGCCTCCTTGGCTAAAGAGAAGAGGCTTCCTCTTTTTTTTTTAAGGCAGACTTAGAAGCTTAAAGAGCTTTAGGTAATTTCATGAATAAACATCTGAAAGACAAACAAGGATCTTGAAGCTGAAGACTGAATATCCAATCGATCTAAAACAACTCAATACTGAGAATGCCTTCCTGGGACCATGGGTGCCTGTGGAAGATTTCTGCTGAGTTCTAACAACTCTCAGAGGTTCTAACCCTCTCTCAGAGGAAGAGATTAGAGAGTTGGACTCATTAGCATCAAACCATCGTAGGCAGAAAGCTTCCCACATGTCTTATTAAAGGTGCTTGTGCCAAGTTAAAAAGAGGTCTAGTGAACCTACAGAAAAGCCTGAAATTTTTTTAATCCTTCATATTTAATATCTTTTCAAGAATGGAATGAGTGCTATCCAAGTTTTACTGTGCGTGCCTGTCTTCAAGGGGAGAAAGAGGAAGTGGCAGACTGAGAAAAATGCTCTCTTTTCACAGCCCCCCACCCTGCAAAAGTTCTGGAGAAGGACTAGTGACAGATAGATTAACTGGTTTGAGAGGCCTGTGTAGGTGGACCCTTTGACTTTTTCTGCCGAAATTGCCAACAATTATGCCAAATTCAATAATGGGTTTGCAATATAAATAGATGTCTTCTAGCCTGAAATTAAAGTCTTGTAACACAGGCAACTAAGCAGTAAAGAGTGATAAATAATTGTGAGCAAATATATATGCATAGCATACACGCAGACACATAATGGCATGTGACAGAAAGTGATATAAGACAAAAAATTTTACCTCCACTAATGTGGTTTTGTCCGGATTTTCCCTCTGTTGGTAAATGCACATGCTAAGGACAGAATATAGTTTTGCCATGCTCGATATACTGACGTTCTCCGTGGCTGTAACAACAACATCCAACACTTTCTGAAGAAAAAAAGTGGAAGCTACAATTCAGAATAGAACAAGGTATGTCCTGCTTTCATATATTGTTAAATAAAAGTGGCACTTCGAAGAGCTGATTAAATATCTCACAAGATTTAACTGGAGAAAACAAGTTAATTTCTCACACTTCAGACAAAAAGAAGGTTTAAAGTTCACACAATATTTTCTTACTCATCAATCTATGACATCAACAATCAGAACTGCCAATGAACTGTCTTCAGACCAGTGGGGAATGACACAATTCACTTCGTTAGAGAGTAGCTGCAACTGAAAAGCCATGGGGTTTTTTCATTAAAAATGCAATACAGGGCCCTGGAAAATATGTCTTTGGAAGCCAGGCTACAGATCTTCCAGATACAGCTATGCCAGCTGGAAACAGAAGCTCCTTAGGTGCTCATCTCTACCCATTAGCTGGAAGTGTACTGTGCCAAACTCCAGTTAGCTCCTACCTTTCAACTCAGGAGTGGATGAACTAGCAGAATGACTGCCTGTAGCAAATTACCAATCTGTCACACAGTCCCTTCTGTTGTGGAGATGTGAATGTGATAATCTGTGGAAATGCAACACTAACAATCTAGCGGCACCACTGCTGTTCAGTAACTCTGTGTTGTGTGAGGTTAAGATACAGCTTAAGAAAGCAGCTACATCGAATGAAAATAGTTCTGCTTCACAGCTGCTTGCCATTAACTCAGCCCTGCTCAGATCACTTAGCACAAGGTTGAAGCATTCTCCTGAACTTCCTTCTATCCAATGTGCAGGTAAGGGGCACAAAACCCACACAGCATGCTTTCAGCTGCTGCAAACACAACACATAGGACATGAAAGAGGTGCCTGGCCAACATCTCCAATGAAACTACTTCTAATTGTTGCCACATAGGTGTCTGCATTCTTTTCTACCTGTTTGTCAAGTTCTATGCCTATTACCAAGCAAATAAAGAAAGAGAAACTGCCAGTAATCAAACCAACTTAACAAACCCAAACAAATAATTTAAAAAACCTATCCCATCCAAAACCAAGCAGATATATTTTGGAGGTTCACCCAGCTTATTGACTTCAGGAAAGTTTCAAAGAGGTTCTCTGGTAGAAGCGTCAAGTTCCAGTGACACTCATGTTAAGGAAACAAGCTTTCTACATGTTTCATGACTGTAAGTTTCTCCTTACAGCTGGGAAAATATATATGAGCTGAAACATCTCTAAGGACTCTACCATACCATTTCTCCATCTGGAAATAACTTTGGAGCATATGCTATTAGCACTCTGATTTTAGAAAAACCTATATGGTTTCTCTCCATATGCAGCCAGATGTGAACAACAAAACCCCTTAAAATTTGCTTTCTTAGGACACCAGCCATAGAAAGCTAGTTTCCCTTCTACAAAGTATGTCACAGCTTAAAAATGTGATAGAAATTGGGTGGACAAGGCCTTCATCAGAGGGGATTCCAGTCTGGTCATATTCTCCCCATACAGAAGAAACATCCAAATAATACTCCCTTTCTCAGACAGATATACAGCGGCCTCTTCTGCTTTGACCAGGACTTACTAGTAATTTCCCAAATTTTCATCTAAGTAATATTCCCTGAAAGTTAGGTCCTTCTTTTATACCCTCTCCAGTTCAAGCAAAGAAACCTCTTTTACCCCCTGCAGCTAGGCCCACTTTTAACCTATTCCCCAGCTACAGCCTAGAATAACAGCTTGTATCCTACAGGGGCCTAGAAAAACCTTGTAACACTGTAACTGTATGAATGTAAAATTATAACACTGGATTTTGAAAGAATTTTGGAAAAGTAGGTATTAGTATTTTATCCAGGATGTGTTTTAGGTCAACCTGCTAATTTCAGGTTTAAAACCATACCTGCTAAAAATCAAGGTCCTTTTCTAGTTCCTAATAAATGAAAATATGCAAACAGGAAAAAAAAACCCGTACCCCAATCCGTCGTAAAAACTGCATTAATAACTAACAGTACTAGAAGGTTGTCATTAGGCTACTTTAAAATTTAACAAGCCCTTTTACATTAAAAATTAGGAACACAACTCCATCTTCTTAAATACAGAAAGAGCATCAGTTTACACCAGCTGCAGAAACAACTGTCAAAGTCCCTTAAATGCTGAATTATTTCACAAGCCATATATCCCTCTCATAAATTGTCATTGGTTAACAATCGACTTAATTTACAATCATAAAGAAAATGCCCTACTTCAGTATTAACAAAATTGAAGTTAGACTTACTCTGAGCTCAGAGTAATCCACAAACACGCCTCGTTTTTTAATTTTGATTGCTTTCTTGTCCCATACTTGTGGTTGCACATCCGCCTGAGAACATCTTGCAGGAAGGTGTACCTGCGAATCTGGAATGACACAAATTTAAGTCAGGACTTCTCTTAATGTGGAGTAGAGTATCTGCGAAGTATCCTGTACCTAAAATAGGATAATATTTTTTAATATTTCGTTGCAATAACAGAGAAAAATTTTAGTCAGTTCATGATGCTCAAATGCAAGTACATGAAAAATAATTGACAGAGAATTATCACCAAAGCAAATACTGTATTAGCTGTTAACTTACAGTAACAAAGTTGTATATGCAGAATATCCTTACCTGCATTGTTTTTTGATGCAGGAGGTTCAGCAGCTTGCTTCATAATCAAGTCCTCATAAAACCCTTTTCTTTCAGCACAGGTAGGCCGCGGGATATTGAAAACTTCTTCACGATTAGTATTAAACAATGTTTTTATCTAGACCATGAGAAGAAAAGCCAGATTTTACAAGGCCATAAAAGTTTTTATTTTCTATTCCAAACAGACAAATGCATTTCTAAATTACAAATGAATGGTCATCTAGATAAAACATGCTATTAAAAGTTAACTTCTTGGCCTTAAAAGGCTAGATTTTCATAGCACTGCAGACTAAAATACCTTCCCTAATCAACCTTCTAGAGTTTAAGGCATGAAAAAAAGTATGATAAAGCAATCAGAAAGGGGTGACATTCACCATCCCAAATACTGCTTATTGTACCAGCTTATTGTACTGCTTATTTACCCAGCTTGATGTCCTTTAGCTTGAATATTTATGACAGAGGGAAGTGGCAGGGCTCAGCAGACAAGTGCCTACTTTTTGGTAATGTGTGTTGTTGATTTGTTTGTTTTTTTAATTTTAGAAGACATTTATTAATTTTATAAAAACTTCTGTTACTTAGACAAAATAATCAGCATATTAATATTTTAAACACCTTCCTTTAATGAACACTCTCAGATTCAGGAAAGCACAGCACGTGTTCTTAACTAATTTTCTTAAGAAATACAACTAAAAATTGATTTCCAAGTTGCTTAAACAGAAGTTAGTCCTTAGTTTTTCAATTTGCCAAGTTTCCACCTGGATGAAGAAAGAAATTGATTTTTTTGTGAAATAATTTAATATTGAAATTACACTCTATCACTGTGACCACAGTACTTTTTCAGTAAAAATGTTTCCAGAAAAGCAATCTTTTTTCCCATCTACCTTTCAAGCATTGTGTATTCTTCACTAAGTACACACCAAACCATCTTGAAGCTACTGAACTGGTTGTCTGAAGTGTATCTATATGTCTGTCTAGTAAGTACAAGTGTGTGAGAAGGGAGAAAAAAAGTTGGGTCAAAGTCAATCTCTACTCAGAAAACACTTTAGACAAATGCTTTCAGCATTGTTTTGTCTAAGCAAATTTTAAGAGACAGGGTTNAAAAAAGTTGGGTCAAAGTCAATCTCTTTACTCAGAAAACACTTTAGACAAATGCTTTCAGCATTGTTTTGTCTAAGCAAATTTTAAGAGACAGGGTTCAGGTGCCTGAATAATAATAACATAAATCTCTTAAGAGCAGCACAGTACTGCAACGTTTCAAGGAATTGTAAATTAACAAGAAACTGAGTAACAAAGAAAGAAAAGTATTGACAGAAATACCTCTTCAGGAAGATCTTCATGTGGCACATCAGATGTTGCAAGGAGCAAAACTGGAGCAAAGTATGGAATGCTATTCAGTAGTCCTGTAAAACCAGCTTTCAGTGTAGGTCCAACAGCGTCCCACCACAAAGGGATTTGTGGGATATAAATGATACTTGGTGCTGTTCTTTGAGCTTCTCGTATCAACTGGTGAAATGAAAGCTTGGATAGGAAAACTGCATCATGTAGAGCAGGCCACTAACTAACTACATATCAGTCAGACTATCTTGTGAAATAAGAGTGCATAAAGCCAAGACATCAAGACAAACCAATAAATGAACCACTCCTTAATAAGATAACATTTTTCTTGTGAAATAAGAGTGCATAAAGCCAAGACATCAAGACAAACCAATAAATGAACCACTCCTTAATAAGATAACATTTTTCTTGTGAAATAAGAGTGCATAAAGCCAAGACATCAAAACAAACCAATAAATTAACCACTCCTTAATAAGATAATATTTTCACTTCGACTATAAAACATAGACATTGCTGTACAGACAGAAACAGAACTGAATCGGATCTCAAAACTACTTAGAGGTAAAGTAACTCCTAAAGAGCCTCAAACCTCAGATGATGTGATGTTGTGCCTGAAAAATCAAGACTAACCCTTCAGCAAGATATCTTAGCCTGGAGAAGATACACGACTGTGTAGTTCGTGCTACACAACTGTGACTGCAACATTTCCAGTTCAGTGTGGGCCCATACCCATGTTAGACTGGAGCAGAGCCTGAACAAAGACCTATGTGAAAAGATGAGGGCTAACACAGTAAAAGAGGCCTGGTCACAAATCATAATTTCAAGCACATTTTATTAGATGTGACCAGTCCTTAGCCTGCCTGAAGGGCTAAATCACTCAAAGCCTCTCATTCTTCTCTTATCAAAGTATCCATCAGACCAGATGCTGTGCTTTGAAAGACCACAAACCACTGTCTACAGATGACACTTCAATCACAGAAAAGGAGACAAATCTACTGCATGAGGGAAGTGGCACCAGCCCTTTCCCATGGCAAATTTCTCCATGCACCATTTCAGAGTAACAATATGCAGGGAGTTCCTGTCACAAGACAGGAAATGTGTCTATATCCATGCAGTAGACAGGGTATTTATATTGCCATAGGTGCAACCATGACATAACAAAAAGAGAATTGTTCCTCCTGTATGGCAAACGAGTATCCAGTCACATGATGTGTCTGACTTGTACAGCTCTAAAATGCTGCTAATAAAGATCAAAATATTTTAATACAGTGATGCCAAGTAATGAAATTTATTTCCTGCCTAAAGATAGAAAATCAAAACTGCAGTAATCCGCTTATATTTATTTTTCTAGTTAATGAACACACATCTGTTTACATATTTAAGCATTCCATGAATTGCAACACTTTCATTGCATTTCACTGCTGCAGAACAAACTGTATATGTATATTCAAAAAAAATTCTATTCACAAAAATTTTGGCTGCCCTACAAATACAATAAAAAAGAGGGTTACAAAAAGTACATGATGCCATCAGGCTGATGCAGGGCCAGCTACTGGGAGCACAGAGATTTAAGAAGAAACAAAACCAACTTTCTGGATCCCATCAAGACCAGCAGGATTACTTGCAACAAAGAGGGGCTTATTAGCAGCACCCCCCATTATCCCAAGCTGCTAACAACATCCTCCCTCTTTCATTTAAAATAGAAATGAAACATAGCTATGTAAAAATGTCCTTATTCAGTATCATTCCATCTACAAGAAAAGTGAATTTTCAGACAAAAGTAAACATAACAGCAAATTCCAGCCAGGCCAACTCCATTAACAGGGAGCTGTGCTTATTTCACTACTTTATAATACAATTCAAGAATCCTATGAGATCAACAAAAAAATAGATACCTGTGAACATGTTTCTTCCTGTGATGTGTTGCTAACAAACAAGGTTGGTAGATCTAATGTATAAGCTGGGAATTTTTCCAGGGCATGTAATACGGCAGGTGCCAAATCAAAAGCCTGCCCACATCCTGGCTCTTCAACTAGTAAGAACCGTGGCCTGAAAGATGTTGGCTGGTAAGAAGGATTTCTACAACAATAAGAAAACAAGATTAGAAAAGAGTGATGAACAGGCACACAGATGTTAAATATTTTTTCCCATTCTTTTTTGTTTTTCTAAATATGCTCCATGTTCAACCAAATAATAAACTGGTCTGTGATTCTGTGATCAAGAAGACCAGTCTATTTATCAAAGTTTATTTTCTCAAAAACTGGTATCACGTCTCTTCTAAAATATCCTGTCAGTCCCCAGTATGTCTGCTATTCCTTTGGCTGGATTATGTAACAGTTCTTAAATCCCACAGGGGGCCTGTCCAGGCAAATACACACAAAGCAGATGGTCAGTCACCTGATACAGGGCAAAATAACAATTCTTACAGCACAAACCAGTCTGAGTCTCTTCACTGTCCATAAACAATCATTTTCAGCTTGTCTTGATTTTAAGCGAGATTTCTACACATGTCAATTTTAGCTAAAATTTGGCCACAGTTCCTGGAGATGGTGGGAAGAAAGGGGCAAAACCACATTTCTAGAAAAAAAAGTCATGTGGGTACTAAAACACATTAGTTGTATCTGAAGAAGAACATGACTGGATTGCTTAAATTACAACACCACACTAAATATATACAAGATTTATATTTATTTTATTCAGTCATTCTGGTGGTTTCATTTTTGACTTGTGTATTAATTTCCTAGTTCTTGCTTTACACATGAAATATACTTGTGAAGAGGTTTGTGCGTTTTCCCGCACACTACTATTGTACCTTTACTTGCTGAAGTCATAGATCCTACAGACCTAACCAAGCTCAGCAAGTCATGTTTTCTGGGCAGCACAGCCATAGGAAGGGAGAAAAATATTTGACAATAACCTATTTTTAAAACTATTGGACTACATGACTTCCACAATTAAAATGTCAAAAGATAACAAAAAATCAGTAGGGTAAAGAAAAAAAAATGCAGACATCATTTAAATTTTTCTCACAGTGATTTAACAAACCACTTCTTGATTTTGTTTCAGATACATAATTTGCTACTAGTTCAACCATCTTGGAAGGTAGAAGGGTAAAAGATGGCAACATAAATCCATAGAGGCTTTTTAAGCTAAAAAGACAGAATGAGCATTTTTTGGGGCTTGAGTCTTTGAAGGAATACTATGGATTAAAGCAACATGTTTTATTAGTCTGTGAACCAGCTTGACTTAGTAGAAGAAGGCTGGGCTACTCAGTTTGATGAGTTAGGGCAGTGTAGTCAGAACAGTTAGATCTAGTACCCAGTTGGATCTTCACAGCAGAATTCATGCAAATATTGATCATCCCCACATGCACCCTTCCCTCCTTTATCTAGCAGCCCTCACATATTTACATAACATTTTACAGATGCAGCCATCTCAAAAATGTCACCATAAAGAGGACAAACATGTACCTGCTAAAAGTGCGGAATTCTGCCTTTTTGCAGTCAGGCTTCTTTTCAGAGATTGATGGTGAGTCATCATCACTGTCAAACCCATCATTCCCTTAAATAGGATTTAAAGACAAGAGAAATTTGTTATCTTTACTGAATAGTTCATATCTCACTCTAATACACCTTTGAAATCAGTGCTGGAAACCATTTCTCTTGCATTTTGTTATTTGAATGCTATTACCTGAAGAGTACACCCTACCACAGATCTAAGGAGATTGCACGAGTCTATATAAAGCTGTCCTAAGTCTTATGATTTGCATCAGGTGTTAACTCTCTATTGACAAACACTTGGGAGGTTTTTTCCTTAGAATAAAGATGATCAGGAACAACTTCTGTAGTTCCTAGATACCAGAAAAACCCTTCTCCCCTCATTTAAGCATTTATTTACTATATTAGTAATAATTATAGACTACATCAGTGGACAAAGGAAGGGTTACAGACATCAATTATCTGGACTTCCGTAAAGTTTTTGACATGGTCCCCCACAGTGTCCTTCTCTTTAAATTGGAGGCAGACGGATGTGATGAGTGGATGGATAAAAGAATTGGTTGGATGGTCACATCCAGAGGGTAGTGATTAATTGCTCAGAGTTCCAGTTGACATCAGTGACAAGTGATGTCCCTCGGGGTCCCTAGTGGGACAAGTGTTATTTAATATCTTCATTAATGACATATATGAAGGAATTGAGCGTAACCTCAGTAAATTTTCTGGTATCACCAAGCTGAGCAGTCCAGTTGACACATCTGAAGGATGGGATGCCATCCAGAGGGACCTGGACAAGCCCAAGACCTGGGACAATGGGAATCTCATGAGGTTGAACAGGTCCAAGTTCAAGGTGCTGCATCTGGGTCAGGGCAACCCCCAGTATCAACACAAACTGGGGATGAACAGATCAAGAGGAAGAATGACTTAGGGTTGCTGGTGGATAAGAGGCTGGACATGACCCAGCAATTTCTGAGTGCTCTTGCAACTCAGAAAGTATCTCAATTGTATCTGGGGCTGCATCTGCAGCATGAGCAGCAGGCAAAGGGAGGGGATTCTACCCCTCTGCTCTGCTCTGCTCTGGTGAGACCTCATCTGCAGTGCTGCATCAGCTCTGAGGTCCCAGCACAGGAAGGACATTGACCTGCTGGAGCAAGTCCATAGGAGGGTCACCAAGATGATGAGAGGAATGGAGAACCTCTCCTATGAGGAAAGGCTGGGAGAATTGGGTTTGTTTAGCTTGGAAAAGACAAGGCTTCAGGGTGACCTACATTTGGCTTTCCAGTACCTGAAGAAAACCTACAGGAAAGATGGAGAGGGACTCCTTACAGGAACATGTAGTAGGAGGACAAGAGGGAATGGGTTCAGACTGAAAGAGAGTAAGTTTAGATTGAATATTAGGAAAAAATTCTTTACTGTGAGAGTGGTGAGGCATTGAAATAGGTTGCCCAGAGAAGTCATAGATGCCCAGTTCTTGGAAGTGTTCAAAGCCAGGCTGGACGGAGCTGTAGTGGAAGGTGTCCCTGTACAAGCCAGCAGGGCTGGAAATAGATAAATTTTAAGGTCCCTTCCAATGCAAATCATTCTATGGTTCTACAGTTCGGAAACAAGTGCCTCATATGTGAAACCTTAAATCCATCTCTGAAATGATTCATGGGATGTGAGCTACAGTCAGTAACAGAAGACTCCAGTAGAGTACCCATAGTTCTCCACTGCATGTTGTGAGTCATACACAGCTCCCACACTGCACATCAAAGTGTAAAATTGCACTGCCATTATGGCTGAGAAGTTTGTGTATGTTGATTGCAGAAATCAGAAGTTTTTGCTTTGGGAGGATTTTAAACAGTTAGATGTTATTGTAATACCTTGGTTCTTCTTCAGTGCAAGCTTTGCATGGGGAAATGCTCTCTGCAAGGCTTGTAAAATTCTTTCCAGGGTGTTTTCTAACAGCGGCTTTGAAATAGCTGGTAGTGCTCTCCCAGGTGAAGCCCCAGCTCTCTGTGATGCTGGAACAATCTTCTGCATGGCCATGGTAAAATCCTTTGCTGTAACTTTAATTGATCTGGCATCTATCTTCAGTCTTTTGTTGCTCTCATGTATCTGCGGGTAGCGGCGGCGCAAAGCACAGAGCCCAGCTTCAACACATAAGGCTTTAATATCAGCACCACAGAATCCTGACAAACAAAACAAGAACCAAATGTTATGTCAACATATATATGTGTTATATAGGTTAAAACCTGTCTGGACGGCTGGGCCAAGAGTGTTGGTGAATGATGCTACAGCCAGATGACAGAGGATTCACTAGTGGTGTTCCCCAAGGCTCAGAACTGAGTCTAGTCCTTTTTAATATCCTTATCAATGACGTGGATGAGGGGATTGAGTACACCCTCAGTAAGATTGTGGACAACACTGCATTGGGTGGGAGTGTTGATCTGCTGGAGAGCAGGAAGGCTCTGCAGGGCTGGATCTGGACGGGCTGGATCAATGGGTATGAGGTTCATTGAAGCCAGGTGCCGGCTCCTGCACTTCAGTCACAGCCCCATGCAGTGCTACAGGCTGGAGGTAGAGTGGTTGAACACTGCCCAGGGGAAGAGGACCCACACTGCTTTCAAACTCACCAACACTTTTCTCAGCCAGGTCTTCAAGTAAGTTGTCTGATGGCTTCAGGGTCCAGTCTCGTGTGTGAATTTTGAAAATTTCTAATCTTGCCTAGAAACAAAATGGTTGCATGGAGACTTTCACTGCTCCACGATGCTGCCTTGTTACGGGGGTTTGTTACAAAGATGGACTTTGCCACATAAGGTTGGTTTGAATTCTGACCTCTTTGTTTGGCAAGTTGAAGCGGAATTCTCGTTCAAAGCGCCCAGGTCTTCGTAAAGCAGGATCTATAGAATCCAGTCTGTTGGTGGCTCCTATTACCACAACCTCTCCTCTGCTGGCTAAGCCATCCATAAGTGTCAGAAGTGTCCCCACAACAGAGCTAACAGAAAAATATAATTTTCATTCACTGGGTTGGTAAATTTTCTTCAGTCCCACATAAACTTCTCCACTGATCCTTCAAAAAGGACAGGTTTTTATTGACAAGATACTGATCAGCAAAAGAATTATTTTAAGACATAGCAAAATACAGATAAGTGGCAGAGACTTTGTACTGATATCAAGCTTAGTGAATTGTTTCCAATTATTGTTTAAAAATCATTTGAAATTCACTAGCACTGAATTACTAGTTTTCAGGTTAAATGAAGGCGTCACATCAAGATAATAGGTTGCATTCTTCTTTTCACAAAGATCAAATACCTTCTACATAGATACAAAACATGTCCTACCTATGAACCTGGTCTTGTTTGCTGGACCTTACAGGAGCAAGAGCATCAATCTCATCAAAGAAAATAATTGATGGTCGCATCTGGTAGGCCTACAAAGAAAACACAGGAACACTGACATCAGGAAAACAGCACTACTTGAAAGAGAAAATGCATGAAAGACATTATGGTTGGAAAGACACTGGAGCTAGATTTTTCAGACCAGCATCAAGGATCTCTACTAATGAACCTAATGTGAAACAGCAGCTTGTCAACAGAAAACAGCAGCTTGTCAATCCACTGAGACTGGGTGACAGAAAACAAATCCTACCAGTAGTTTTTACTGCTATTTGGCAACCATGAGAACAGAGACAAGACTCAAAGTTCCTGGAAGCAACCTTCCATGACTAATTTAAATGAACATGTTTTCTCCCTGCATCTGTTTCCCTCTCACCTAAAGATACTGTCTCTTGCTTCTTGAGACCCTTTCTGTGACTGAGTTGTGTGTATGGTGGACGGTTTTTCGAGGGTGGTGGTGGTGATTTTCTTGTTTGCTTTGCTAATCTTTTCAATACGTCTCAACAGTGAAAAAGGGAACACTGATAATCCCATTTCAGTGGAAGGAGATTACAAAATATGAAAAAGAGTGAGTTTTTCTTGACCACAAAATGTTAGTTACAATTCCAACAGAACACATGGCATGTTTCAACTTTACCTGCTCAAATACCAAACGAAGCTGTCGTTCAGATTCTCCTACCCATTTACTCATGCAGTCGGCAGCGCTTCTCATAAAAAAGGTTACTTTCCTGTCACCTCTGCTACATTCATTAGCAAGTGCACGAGCAACCAAGGTCTTTCCAGTCCCTGGTGGACCATAGAATAAACAGCCTCTACAATTTAAAAGAAACAATTTTTTAAAAATTCACATAAGAAAAAACGTCATAGAGAAGTATCTATTACAACCCTCATCCCTAAAACACAACTCTGCTCTCCTAAGCTGAACGCTTCATGGATAAGATAGTAACAGCTGAAGTGTGAGAAAAGTCAAGTGTTCCTACCCAATTCTGCAAGGCAGCAAACAAAATGTATAAAGAGAATAATGCAGATGTACAAAATCTTGTCTGACAAAACAGCAGAGATGGTTACAGTAGAGTGGAGCAAAACAAGAGCAAACTTACAATGCAGAATCTGAAACTGGACTAATTCAGGAATCATCAGTTCATTTTTCAATGATAAACTGCATATTCATTCTTGTTTTCACAAAAGTCAAGATTTGAGAGTAAAGCATTTCATTCTCCCTTAAAAAGCTTTAAGTAACTGGATTTGGTCTCCCTTTCGCTGGTGATTAAGGAAGAGGAAGTAGTCTAAATAGGGGAAGGTATTCTCCATTTCTGCATTTCCATCAACTAGAAGAGCCAGTGCACTGCTGTTTCAAAAAGAATTCCAACGAATAAAGAAGCAAAACATTGTTTTTCTTTTCAATGATTGTAATACTTTTAAATTCACTGGAAGAAAAGAATTTAAAGTCCTATTTCAATATACCATGACCAAGGATATATAAAGCTAATGAATCTCTAATAACTTCATTTCATAACACAGAACTCGCTTAACTGTGTAAGCAGGGAACAGATTCTTATTTTAGCCCAAGTGAAAAAAACACTGCAGAGTTCTAGTTGCAAGTCCCATCAATTGTAAAACTAATACCTGAAAATACTTGGAAAAAAAAAAAGGGTTGATGTAAAACAGAACTGGACTTCTACAAAACAAAATGCAGTTAACTAGCCTCAGATAATTCCTTCCCGCTCACAAACTAATCAAGTCCGCTTGCATGAAGAACTCTAAAGAAAAAAAATCTCCAACTCAATCTTTTAAAGTCAACGCACTTTTAAAGGATAGTCTTGCCATGCAGCAAATCTCTGAACCTACATATATGTTGTATTATATCCTTTAAAAAACCCCCCACTTTTTATTTGTGCTAAAAAGAACCATAAACACTGCTGAAAGTTTTGAAGCATGGAAACATGTTGATACCTCAGTTCAATATTCTCCTGAAAATAATTGAGTTAAGAACTTGTAGTTTTAAATGGTGCCTCTTACCTTGGAGGTTTAAATTTCAATATCTCAAAGACATCAGGATAAAGCAACGGCAAAATGACCATCTCTTTTAAAGCTGAAATGTGGTCAGATAGACCACCCACACCATGAAATTGTGCCTAAAGATAAAGTCAACAGAACACATGTTAAAGAAAGCTCCAACCTCTATAAGGTTCCATCACAAACAAGGCTACATTCAAAAGAAATGTTACTGGCAATTTGCAAATTGCTTGAGAGAAAACTGTAAATCAAGGGAGCTGTAGATGGCCCATTACTGGAAGCTTTCATAAATACTGCAAATGTCTCACTGACTCAATGAAATAAAAATACTTACTGAACCATCTATTTGCATTTGCTCCACACCAGCCAGACTTGCTCCAATTCTCATGTGATCTTTATGAACTTCATTTACGTTGCCTTTCCGAGTTGCTTCAGTTTTCATGTGATCATTTGGAACTCCCTTTATTTTATCTTTCTGAGACTTGGCCGAAAGAGACCTAATTTGAAATGAGGAGAAACAAAAAAGTGCTTTCCAATTTATTATGCAGTTAGATGATTTTTGATTTTCTAATAATAGCAAGTGAATCCAAAAGACCTTCTAATGAGCATAAGCTTCCTAAATGGTTATTAATTCCAACTGTTTTACATTTAATGGCCATGAGTAAATAAAGGACTTTAAACTGAGTTAATTATTTCAAAAACTCTTAGCACTTGCAAGTATGACTATTGCAACTTATAATTTAGAATTTCATTAGGCATTTTTCTTGTTTAAGGATAGTTTCATAAAGAAACATGAACTCTCTTGAGTGTTTGAATAAAAAACCCATTGAAACCTCTATATAGGTTCTCCCTGTAAGTTGTCTTCAGTTTTAATAACCTGTACCCTTAAAGATTAAGTCTTAAATCTTAATTTGTACACCCTTCAAGTCTAAGATTTTGAGAGGGACATTAAGGCTCCCATTCCAGAAAAATGAATTTCAGTTACACAATCTCAGCCACAACCCTCATCATCACCTTATCAGTGACCAAAAATACAGCATTTTCAAATAAAATCTAATGGCTAGTAAAAAGGATGGCCTCCCCTGCAGTGTTTGTTTTTCCTTATATCCTCAGACTATCACAGTAATAATCTGAAATTATATTAATCTCTAATTACCACCAGTCCAAAAAATCTAGAAACATTATTCAGTCATATGACCAACAACACTCTTATAAAGAACTATCACAAACCATATGCCAACCTTTTAGGTTTCTTTTTTTGGCCTGAATCTCTCTCTTTGACAGGTGAAGTACGTTTGGAAGACCTTCGGTTACGTTTTCTTAGATCTGTTGAAAGCAAAGAATTTAGAACTTGTTACAAACAAGTTTGAGAGAAACCGGAATAGTCAAAGGCAGAAAATGGGATAGGTATTATCCATCTCTAATTTCAGGGTAAGTTTCAAGGAGGGGATGTTGGGTGGTTTAATCAGTGCACAATAGAAGTAAAAAGACACACACCTGATATTTAAGAAAAATTGAAAACCATAAGAGTAAGATTATCAAGTCTCTTAAATTGCTATTCCTTTAAGGGTAGATAGGTCTTTTTTGAACTGAAAAGCAACAATAAGGATGCCAAAAGGCAAGAAAAAAAAATAGAATGCGCACAGGATACATGCATTCAATGAAATTTACTGGCAGAATGAAGTAAGAAATATAAAGGGAAGTTTTGTGCATTTATTTTCATTAAAAAAAAACCCCTAAACCAACCCCCCACTTCCATGCAAGAAATTACCTCTCAAGACACACTGTGTAATATAAAGTATTGTATAACATACTGTATTGGGTCTTGCTGAGATGGAGTTCATTTTCCCCACAGCAGCCCTCACAGTGCAGTGCTGTGCCTTGGTAGCTGGAAAGGTGTTGATAACACACCAATGTTTTGGCTATTGCTGAGCAGTGCTGGCACAGCACCAGCGCTACCTCCCCAATATTCCACTCCCAAGCAAAAGGCTGGGAAGATCCTGGGAGGGGACACAGCTGAGATAGCTGGCTCAAATTAACCTAAGGGATTTTCCATACCATATGACATCAGCTTAGCTATAAAAGTTAAGAAAAGTAGGAAGAAGGTGGGGAATTTGTTATTTAAAATGTTTGCATTCTGGAGCAATCGCTATGTGTGCTGAAGCCCTGCTTCCTTAGAAGTGGCCAGACATGACTTACTGATGGAAAGAAGAAAACCAAGTAATTTCTTTCCTTTCTTTGTGCACAACCTTTTTGTTTTGCTTTGGTGAACTGCCTTAACCTACAAGTTGTCTTCCATCTTATTTTCTGTCCCCAGTTCAGCTGAGAAGCGGGAGTGACAGAGCAGCTTGGCGAGCACAGGTGCTCAGCCAAGGCCAGCCCAGCACACCTACTTTCCAATGGAGATTCATAGTGCTCAGCAGCTTTCCTCTGCCGGAAAGAGCGACGCAGGCCATCGCCTTCTTTTCCTTCAGTTCTTTCTGGGGAAACCACTGCACATCAACACAATGTGAAGTTGTGTAAGTACTGTTGCAAATGTGATACATTCAAAACACGCTACATGACATATTCCCACCTGTCCACAACCCTTTATCTTGTAAGCATTTTGGAAAAACATGGATTTTTTTTTCCTCTGAATACCTGTTATGACCTCACTACAGTACAGCCCTAGAGCTTACAGCTTATAATGGCAATAGCAACATAAATTCTTTAATAGATGAAAAACAACAAGTAGTTCAGCCCATTTCAATTGTTAAAGACAAGGTTTTTGGATAGACCATAGTAAAGAATATTTATAGCAGAAATAGCCTACAATGCTACCTGGATCATCAGGATTGTCAGTGTTAGTTCTTTCCATATTTAGGCTTTCCTAATAAGAGAAACAAGAAAGATCAGTCAGAATATGCAAAAAACATATGGGCATAATTGGTACTTCATAGTAATATTATCAAGGCACTCCATATACACAAAAGATTAAATTAGGCACAGGAGGGGAGAATGGGAGCATGTCTGGTACCCAAGATTAATAACAAGTATTTCTGCTCTAAAATAGGATTTAGTACATGTGATAGTTAAACACTTCACCAGATGCAAAAAGGAGTGCATCAGTTAATCCCAGGTAAATAATCCGAGAGTGTAGCAGCAGAACCTAGGACAAAGCAACTCCTAGCAGACAAAAAAAAATCATCCTGACATTTGGGAGATGATAACAAAGTACTATGGAAAATTTTGGTTTCATTAAAAAACAAACAAACAAACAAACTAAAGAAAACATAAAGGAATTCAGATCTAAATAAAAAAAGACCTATCAAAGCAGGCTATGAAGAGGTTCAAAAAACAAAGCAACTGTCATTCAAAAGGACAGTGGACTAACTTAATAGAGGAAAACTATGAGGGAATATGGCTGCTGAATATAATTTTAACATGAGTTCCTCTCAAAACAGAGGACTACTTGAGCTCACAGGTGAGGGTGGAAAAATACAAACACAGATAAAGCATGCATCAGTTCTTAGTAAGATTTTAAATGAAAACTCAAGCCCTGAAACAGCTGTTCATAAGCAGAGTCCATTCAAAAGTCATAAGGCAATTCAGAAAGCATAGTTTATGGCATGTATTGCAGCATTTCACTGCTATTTTTCAGTTTCTTCTGAAGAAGATATTTCCTCCACCCTTACAGGGTAGATGTAACATGACTGTAAGGTACTTAACTATAATTGGAGAGCAAAAATAAATAGTTTTCTAGACTAAACTGTGTTTTGGAAGTTTGTTGAGTTAAATTAAAAATACAACTAAATAATTCCTCTATGTGAAATACCCTGCATATCCTCTCCCCGTCATCCAATTTTTTGCAAGACTGCTTCTGAAGTACTAAGATAAAAAGTTGATATGTAAGAGAAAAGATAGACAGGTACAAAAAACCTCATTGAAACCAGCACACATAACCAGTATGACATTTCAATATAGTGTGGACAAAGCAAGTCATTGACCTCCAGCCAAGTTTTTTCAACACTACTTAAAAATTAGATCAAAAAGTTTACTTTTTTACAGAGAGAATTAAGAACAAGCGGTTAAGCATTTGCAAACTCACCATTTTCAGGTTTATTTTCCCCTCTTGCTGAACACAATAAAAAAATCTAATTTAGCAATAAAAAAATGAATTCTGAAGGTCATATTAAGATAACAGAAAGAAATTATGGAAGTCTGTCATTACACTTAGGTTGCTCTTCATGATAGCATTAAGTCATTTTTAGTTCACAGTCTTCCTTGGAGTGTGTTGGAAGGAAGTGAAAAGGACCATTGACTTCAACTCTTAGTATGGCTTACTCTTCTTGTAACTGGAATTAAGGTCTTGTGCTGATTTTCTGTGACTATATATGGTAGAAAAAATATCTCATTGCTGTTACACTTTGCAAACCTTTCAGAAAACCATGTCAGTGTGGGCTTTATAAAGAGAATTAAGTTACAGACACACAGACAGAAACACTAGAACTGCTTCACTTTGTATCCAACTTTCCACTGCATCTTAACTTGACCTGGCAATAGAAAATTAGTTTTAAGCATGAAAGAGAAGTTAATTAAACATGAAGGTGCTTCTAATGCCAAGAAAACTGATTTAGAGGAAAAGTTTAATCTACTGAAAGTCGCAACATAAAGTGATTGTTTTGGAGCACAAGAACCAGCCCACACATAACAGAAGATCAGGTTTGATGATCTCTCTGCAACAGGCAATCCCAAAATGAGGACACCAGTAGCCAATTTAAACATTAGCTTGCCCAAGTTCTCAACACATGGAACACCTGCCAAATACACTCTTCTGGACATACTCTGAACTGAAGTCTTAAACAACCACAAGAACCTGTAGCCAAAAAAAGCTCAGGTTCAAGAGCTTGGCGGCAAAGTACAAAGGCCACACTTTATATAAATTAACACTTTAACAATAATGACAGGACATACCCATGCAGGCAGAGTAAAAGAGAGGGACCCTATGTGCCAGCTGCAGTGGAATGTTTACAGAGAGGCTATGAGGTTGCTCAGCAACAGCCCCTCTCCAAAGTTCCAGGCGTGGCCACGCCCAGTCCTGGTGGGACTCTGCTATACAAAGTGCCTCTTGCAGCCCAGAACTTCACAATTTCAGAATCATGGAACGGTTTGGGTTGGTGGGAACCTTTGGAGATCATTTGATTTCAACCCCTCTGCCGTGAGTGGGGACCCCTTTCACTAGACCAAATGGCCCATCCAACCTGGCCTACAACAGGGCATCCACAACTTCTCTGGGCAGCCTGTTCCCGTGCCTCACCACCCTCACACTAAAGACCCATTGCATATGGAGTGGCACATAGGGAAGTCTCAGCCTAAACACATTGATGTCTTGCTGCCACGAAAAATAACTTTTTCTGTTGTCAAAAGAAGGAGAAAATCCCTAGCCAATATTATGCACAAAGGCTTGCTAATAGGGCTCATTGCAGTACCGTTGTAACGCGATGAAAAACCCTAGTCACTTTTAAATTTGCCAAACAAAAGAGGTTGATTTGTAGTGGTGTAACTACTTTGTCAAGTCTGCAGCTTTGGTGGACCTCAAAATCACCTTTTCTTCAGCTTTTATCCCAACCCACATTACAGAAAGTATAATTTGAAACTGGTTTGATCGGATTATTTTCCATAAATACAAATGAACTGGCATTAATTCTGCTACTTGCTTTTAATTTGTTATTAATTCAGTTTCATGTTATCTGTTCTATTACTTTTTCTAAGGAATTATGTGACACTGACAAGTCTATAATATCCTGGCTCATTTCTTTCATTCTATTAAAATATTGGCATGTTACCTTTCCTTTGCACTCCTGAAATCTCTCCTGCGTAGCAAGAGTTTCTGAAAATCAACATTAACAGTCCAACTCCTCAACAGTGCCTTTAAACCTGTAAGATGCAGCTTATCCAAACCTGCTAATTCCAAAATGTTCCATTTCCTCTTCCAAAGCAAAAATAGAAACAGCTTCAAAGTTCCTGAAGCAGATATAGCTGTTATCCCTCCAAATCAAGCCAGTAAGAACTGGGAATGCCCAGGATCCCCCATCACTTGGAATAAGTCCTAGAGGACAGTGACAAGAATAACTTTTAACTGTGGTACAGAAGTCACAAGTGAATACTCTTTGACCTGTTAATTGTTAAAACACAGTTGTTTCTGGTTTGGTATATGTGGAAGCTGAGATGTAGGGAACCTTAGAAATATCCACAGTGCATGTATCAAACGTAAGAGCAGAAGTCAGGAGGTCTGAATCACTCGTGGCCTAACAGCTACAGGCAGTTCCTCATACACCCTCCCCTATGCAACCAAGTATCACCACATCAGAGCACAAAAACCCATGTACAGCTGTTAATTATTAGCTGATTATCTTTTTATTGTAATCACAGTTAACACTAACTATGAAAAGGGAAGCAAAACAAATAATTGCTGGGGGTTTTCTTTCTTCTATACAGTTTCTGAGGTTTGCCTCAGAGCGTTTTTGGTTTTTTTTGTAAAGCAGTCAGCACACATGGAATTAGCATGACAGGTAATTACAACCAATTTTTAAAATAATACTGACAATAATTTTGTATTTTACATTGTCTTTTTAAGGAGATAAAGAACAAAAAAAATAAGATAATTCAGACATGCATACAAATATTGTGCTAGAAACCTAGAAAAACAGATAGGGAGATTACATGTCAAAATGGACCAGTCAGTACAATATTGATAAAAAAATTATCCACATTCTATCTTTATTTGTTGTACAGTTGAAGTTCTAAAATATGCAAGTATGCATAAGCATAAAAAAATTATGAAGTCAAAGATAAAAAAATTAAAATTTTAAATAAATGACTGATATAGTCTAGTAATAAAACAGTCACACTTCCATATAGCATTTTCTGAGATACATCCAAGTAGGAAAGCAGCTGAGACCAACTGAAACAAGCTATAATGTTAAAATATTGAATTGCTCTTGGCCAGAGTATCTAACACGAGTTATAAATTTGAATTTTATTCCTTTGTGCTTACTGCTTGGAGATGTGGAATGAGCCAGCAACAATAAGAAATCTTTATAAATTTAATAGTGTATTTGCTTCTTTGTGATTTAGCATTCTAAAATACTCAGGCAAAAGAACGTCTGCATTAAGAGAACATCAGTGACTCAAATTTAGGGGATGGGCCATACCATATCTGGGATCGCTTTTATAATGCTAATTCAGCTCAGCTGTGTGAGTCCCTTTCCAACAGGGGTCATTTAATGAGAGTATTCTTTTTCAGAAAATCCTGTCTCTCTCGGATCTGGGAATAAGTCAACGTTTCTGTTGAAGTAGATGCTAAATATGAGGCAGCCAATCCCTTATTTGCTGTAGAAGAGGAATTTGATGCAGTGAATGATGAAGCACTTGCAGAATATTTGCTGGATTTAGGAATATTTGATTATTTCCCAGAAGAATACACATTGCTCTTTTTTTGTAAAATTCTATGGCCATACTGGAATAATTTAAATCATAATTTTTCAAAATTGCAATTAATACTGTTTTCCTCATTTTCTATACCAGATTTTAAATCCTCTCATTTGATTTGTGGAATTTTAAAACCTTATAATTTAATATTTAGTAGATTGTAGGTCTTAAAGGAATTGCAGCTACCCATAGTTAGTCAGAAGATGAGCTAAAGGATACCAGCTATTCATCTAAACCAAAGTGACTGTGATAACCTGTCCTATTTGCCTTTTTGTAGTATTCTTGGAACCTAATTCCAGGGAACTATAGGCAGTCTGAACTTATTAATTACTATGAAAAATCAGCTCCAACGTACCCCATCTTAGGCATCTAAAATTAGTGAGCAATTTTGGCCCTACTGCCTTTGTTTCCATCTAAAAGCTGGAATGAATGGAAATGGCAATCTTTATATAGTGTCCGAATAGCCATACAAGATGTATGTTCACCAAATTCCCTGGCTCTTTGCCCTGCTCCTAAGATAAAGAAACGTCCATACTTGGACTTGAGTCTCCATCAATGTTTCTCCATCCAGGTATTTGATGGGAATTGAGGGATTCCCAAGAACATAACAAAACGGATTCCTTGTGCAACCTGCACATCAGCTTAATTTACTTTGACTAAGCAAAGACGATACCACTGACACAGCTCATGGGAGTCAAGAGAAATTAGTGGTTGTTTGTGAAGTGCTTAGGTGCTGTCATGAGGAACACCACAGAAAAGTCTGTAAGATATCAACAATGTCTACCAAGAGCAGCATTTGAGCAGAGTGATAAACAAAATGTAAGATCACATGTTGAAATGGGGAGAAAATAATAGTGAATTATTTGGTACCATGCATTCATTCCAATAAATGAGGTAAGGGTATATAGAAAGAACACTTTATGATCTGATAATGCAAGGCCATTGAAAGGTGCCTTTGCAGAGGGGCTTAAGCTTGCATGGATGTTTTTAATTCTGACCTATCCTAAATCTTCTCATCTTATACGTTTATGTGCCATTTCCTAGATTTTTGTTAAAAAAACCGATCTACTTCATATTCCAGAAAGATACATAAATGCAATTTATTTCATATTACATTTCATTGGGATTTTTGAGTCCCCTGATTCCTTGGAACTGCTAAACCTCTGTATTTGAAGTTTATATCATTAACAAATACATGCTCCAATTACCCAAACATACCCTGACATATAGTATCAGTACGTACCCAACTCATTATGGAATTAAATAGATAGTTGACACATTGACAAGAAATTACATTGAAATAACACACTCAGTTGAGCAACTTCCTCCTGATGCTTGCTTTTCCTAATCATCTGGTCTACAACACAGTATTATTGTTAATTTTTTTTTTTCCTTATAACTTCCACTTTTATTTTGCATATTAAAATATAGATTTAAATAAATTACTTGAAAGTCCAGTAGAAAATCTGTGGTACTGCCACACCTGCATTTACAAATCACCGATGGATGCTTTGGTCACAGTAAAATAACTTCTTTCTTTTACAATTCTGTTCTTAAAATATAATTCCTCTACAATGTTGATGAGTCTAATGATTTTTTGAATTTAAATACCAAGAGAAATGTTTTTCCAATAGAACTATTAACTGAAATTAAACATTGATTCCTTCTTTGCATTCAGCAGGACCTAGTCTCCAGCTTAGCTGTATACACTGCAGTCCTCACTTGTATGACCTTTTCTTCATACAGCATTTTAAAATGTATAAATTTTTCTTCTAATTTTCATTCTGTGTGCATTATCACCTTGAGAAAAGCCACTTGCTTCATGTATTTGTTTTCATTTGGGGGCTCATTCCAGTGTAAAGTCAAATCCTCTTAAACCTTTGGCTGATTCCTGGTTTTATTGATGGCCACCCTAGATTTTGGGTAGCTATGAAGTATTCTTTTTCTATCATTTCAATCTCTATAATTTTTATACATCAGTGAATCGAGTATTGTAGCAAGACTTTTTTCATTCTACTGTGTTATAATAAAATGCCATGTAAGAGAGCTTCGCCAATACAACATCCGTCAAACCAGAGATCACGGCGTTAGAGGGATGTTTGGCTGGGGCCATCTACTGGTTGTGCTGCTGATCTTTCATTGCCAGATTTGGAAAATCACTTTACATTTGTAAATCTATTGTAATTATAAAAATAGCAGCATATATTAATAATCACCTACATACATAATGTTTTTATGCACTGTTTATTTGTTTTTTAAGATTAAATATTCTGTGCACTTAATATGGCTCAATTATCAGAAGAAAAAATAATTAATTTATCTTGCTTTCATAAACAAAATAAAAATGGAGGGGAGGCGGTGTAAGAAAGCCTTAATTCTCAATACCACCAAAAAGAAAGCAAGGAATAAAGTAATATTAATGCTAAGATGTAAATGATTTAGTAAAGGAATCTACATATCTTTATCTTCATATCTACATTTCTGTGATAAAAATGATAAATAATTCTTATTGTCTTACTTCATGCTTTGTAACATTTGACCTTGAATTTGTATGTGTTGTTCTAAAATAGCTAATATGCACCATGTATAGTTTTCTTGGGATTTAAGAAGATTTCAGTCAATTTTATGATATTCTTCAAAGACTTTTATTAAAAACAAATTCATGGAAAAAAAAAGGTAGCAGATGAAAAGAAAGATAAAGCTTTTAAAACCAGAAGTTCTAATCAATGAGCTACTGCAAACTAAGAATAATCCAGACAATTTAGTTCAAAGTGAAAGTGTATTTTCATAACAATCCTATTATGTGTTTATTCACTTACTGTATCACAATATTGATAATTATTTGTACTGTGATTAAGTCTTATTTCTATTATTGCAAGACTTTACACAACTTTTAACTGTGTTTTCAGGAGTAAGAGAGAGCATTTTACAGATTTTGCAAGTTTTGCACCCATTAAATTGGTATACATACAAATTTATGTAATTATACAAACAGACACAAACATATATACATATTAACTTACTATGCTTATGCCATGGTTTAGTTGATGAGGCAGTGTTAGGGCATGGGTTGGACTTGATGGTCTCAAAGGTTGTTTCCAACCTAGTTCGTTCTGTGATTCTGTGACTCTGTGCCTATATATACATATATGTGCATGTTTAAAATATATGTGTATACATTTATATATGTATATGCATGCATGCACACCTATATATCACACTAACATCTAAATTGTACCGTTTACAGTCTCAGTTAAACAAAATCCTCTGTTGGCGCTTTTTTGTATGGACATTAAATATCTGCGATTATTCACATTTGCCCTCAGCAGACTCATCTGCAGGACAGACTTCTAACAGGAGCTGTAAGTGGCAAGTAATTTTATCAAGAAATGCAAAACGCAATTTAAAATGTATAAAAGGCAGATAAACAATAAGACTTCCGAGCATAAACAGGAAACTGTAAACATATTGCAGGTTTGGAGACCAGACTATGGGAACTAGAACTAGGAAGAAAGACATTGCCACCATCATAAATGGAACGGGTAAAAACACCTGTAAGAGAAAGAAAAAAAGTGGTTTAGGAAATAAATGAACCAACTGTGATTTTATGCCTCATTCACTAGAGTAACAATATGTTCTTTGCCACAGTAGAGTACCATTTCTCATGCTGCTATAAATTCACCCATGACAAGAGTCATCTGACTCAAATTCCCTATCAGAGAGTCATCTAAAAAATATTTGTTTAGGCTCCTTCTATTGTTGAGGGGGAGAGACAGGCAGTACTGGAAATCTATTTGTTCACATATGATACTGTGGGTTCCTATAAGTCTCTCAGGCTAGGTGCCTAGAAGCCTTCACAATAAGCATACACTTCTAACCCAGCTTTCTGACTGCTGGAGTAAGAGGAAATTAAACATATCCTTAATGCCTGTGATTGTGTCAGGGAAGATGAGAGCAGATCAAAGTTTAATTAACTCTGAATGGCAATGGGTCCTACACTGTTCTTCTTCCTGCTCCACACTGGTATGGTTCCACATTGTTTGCACATCTCTCCCGTTCTGCAAGGAACCATCTCGTGTTTTCAAGTTCTCTGGGGCAGAGACCATCTGTTTCTCTTCTTTCTATAGTGAAGCAAAATTTTCAAATAAACCTCTAAGCATTGAGATTATTATTTGTATTTTTGTGACTCTCCACTTTGGATTTGCACTTCTTCTATAACTTTTGCATGCTACCCAGGACTCAAAAGAAAATCTATAAAAATATTTTGCAACTTAGATCCATTTACTTTGTATGGTCGGTGTAGATGAGGTTCCCGGTATCGAAGCACAATCAGGCTTGCACAAGTCAATCCAATCATAAGCCAGGTAGAAAATCCAAAGTAATTTGTTAACGTAATAAGGTCAGAGGGGATGATAAAAATTGATGCAATGATGGTTGAAAAAATCATGGCTGGTGCAGGAGTACAAGAGTGGACATTAAGCATGGATATTAAAAGAGGTAAATGTCCTGACTGACTTCCAGCATAGCTTAATCGCCCAAGTGTGAACATGCTGCTGTTGAGGGCACCAAATATTGAGACAGCAACAGAGAGAGGAATGATCCAGCCAACAGAGGGGATCACTCGATCAGCCCAAGTGACTGCCACAGCAACTGCAAGAAAGCAAAGAATTAGTGTAGTACAAGTACCAAGTTCTGAATAACAGACTCAACAGGAACAAAACTTAAAATATAAGAAGCACCTATTATTTACCAGCAATTATTTACCAGCTTTTTCACTGCAGTAGTCAAACATGAATCCAATCCTAATCCTTTCATTCAGGTGCTAAACATTTCCTGGGAGGATGACAGCAAGAAGGAGTTCTGTCTGCCAGAGCAAGCCTGGGAAACCTGCCGGGGCCAATACCATGGTCATGGACTGCTCAGCAGGAATGAGCTGCACCTCACATTCTGCATCACAAACATACACACCTGGGCAAGGAAAGAAAATTAACTCCTTGGTCCCTGGCATGACCACGGTGGTGACCCAATTTGCTCTTACAGGAAACTGCCAACAGGAGCACATCTGTGTTCAGAGATTAGTCAACAAATGTGCTGTTAATGAGATTTTGCTTTGGGTGGAACTGGAAAATGTGAAAGATTGTATCTAAACAAGAGGTATTCAATATTGCTTGGAAATTAGCTATAGCTGATATTGTAGTGAGGACAAGATTTGGTGGGTCTATAACCAAATGCCAGGAGGAACACAAGTCTTGCAGTGTCCTGTGCCTCATAGGAAGTTATTAGAGATGGAGAAAACAGTGCCCTCCTCCCTTAAAAAAAAAACCACAAAAAAGCCCAAACCAAAACAAACACCAATGGTGAAGGAACGAGAAGAAGCAATGTTTGAAAAAGTGCTATAATTTTAAGGTTATCTTCTCAGCTGGCATAGATAATCACATTTCCCCTGGTATGCATGGAGCTGGTCATGCCAGCTGGCAGCTGCTATTCATGGATAGCCTGGTATTTGCTGCCTCTTTCATTGTAGCATGCAAATGATCCATCTCTCCCAGCAGACAGCCTGACACTGGCTGAGCAATAATATGAGGTTACTGAGTGACAGGTACACTCTTCTCATTTATATCAATGAGCTTTTCTCATAGGAAAAAAAAAAGATTGATCCATCCAAATGAGGAATGGTTTTTGTCAGGCCTGTAGACAAGGTCTCACAGCTCAGTCTCATTACAGTGGGATTTAAAATGTGCTGCTTGGGAAATCAAAGAGAAATACAGTTCCCTTTGGAGCTTTTCATGGCCAGCGTATTGGTACAGGATCTGACATAGGCTTTACATACACTGGAATTTTGCATAGGCTCTTTTAAGAAATTGAAATATTTACCAGGAATAATACACACCCAAAATGGCTACATTTTTGTGTCCATAGTCTTTTCTATCCTCCTGAATATATTAGACTTGTCCACCGCCTAAAGAGTAATGGCTTTAGTCTGACCCTCAATGAGACAGGGGAAGAAGAAGGAGATAAGATTAAAACTACAGGACAGCGTAGGGAAAAGCCAACAATTTAATGACCTGCCTGCATTCATCCAACTTGTGTCATACAGTAAAATTAAAGAAGAATTCTCTGTTAAAAGAAAATGAACCCAAATTTCTAGACTGTGAAGTTCGGTGAGCAGAAGCAACCCAAGGCATGGAGGTCAGATGGGTATGTCAGTGGGCCAGTCCTTTTTAATGAAAATAATACAATACATACCTGAGGAGATAATTTCCTTAGGTGTGAGGACAGTCAGATAGGAGATGTTCACTAGTAAATAAAAAACAATTACTGCAGGAACAGCAGTCATCACAGTTAAGGGGATATTTCTGCTGGGGTTTTTCATCTCCTCTGAAAAATACAATTTAAAACAACAAATGATACAAGCAGTGTAGCTTTTAAAAGTGTTTTTCAGTGGTAAAGCTGTGCAGAGTTTGACAAGACTGATACCAAAGTCTTGCCCCAATACCTAATCATGGCTGCTAAATTCTCTGCTTGTGAAGTCCTACAGTGGTTCTCAAATAGGTTAATATCAAAGATTCTTAAACAATTTATTTTTATTTAGCTATTTCTAAGTATTTTGGGAGGAGGGCTGGACGAAGAGCTGATTGATTCAAAAAATGACAAAAGGAGTAATAATTTCCCTTTGATTTGATTAATCACATATTTGACTTAGATTAGAAAAGTGATGTGGTAGGAAATTTTCAAGTCGCCTTACTTGAAAGTCACTAGCTTAAACATGAAACTCTTAAGTCACATTATTTATTCTTACATCACCTCATGAATCCTGATCTGAAACTTATTGAACATATTTGCCTATTCCTACTCAAAACCTTTCTCTTTGCTCTTATATCAAGAAATACAGAAGTAACAGAAAAGACTGAAGGTATAGACATAAGAGCAATAATGCAGTGGCTTTAAAAGAGGACCCTTTCCAGATAGATTCTGATGATTATTGCCTTTCCAGGGGCAAAGATGGTAGAGGAAAACTTTAGTGCTAAGCCTGATACCTTAGAACTACTCTTAACAAACAAGGGAAAAACCCCAAATTTTGCAGGTGAATAACTCGGGCACTGGCACACATTCCTGGGCATGTCATAGTCCCAGCAAAAGATGGAGCTGGTTTCAAGAAGCTTAATCTCCATCAAAAAGGTTCTTTTTCACCTCTTTCACTCGTTCCTCTTGGTCCCTCTCCACTTCCAACTTTTTTCAGCATTTACAGACAATTTCCTCAGTTATTACCAGCAAATAACTGGTACAAGGGAAGAAGTGAAAAGCCAAATGTGCAGCTCATTTAAACTCTTTTTAGGAGACAGAAATTTGTTTCTTCCTTCACATTTGATTTCTATCTTCTGCTCAGGACATCAGCCTTGAGCCGTGCTGGCTGTAGTGCAGAGACAAGACTGAAGGACCACAATAGTGGAATTCAGATACTATCAGAGAATTTGAGATTTATTTCAGATGTACGAAATACACTTAGTAATTTTGAGCTAATAAGAGGATAATCACCAAAACTGCCAATTTAAATTTATCTTTCCATTTGTTTTGTTGCTTGTTGCATTCTTGCCAGCCAGCTGGCACCTCATCCATCAGCTGAAGCTCATAGAAATGAAGTTATTGTTGAAGAATAGGAAACTCAGTTCGGTTCAGAACTATTGCATAGGTTACATCTGTCTAAACAGCTGTGCTGCCCAGTGTATGACATTTATTAGTATTGCTAACTGATCAGAATAAATCAGTATTTTATCATAAATCTTGAATTTTCTTAGGTTTACAAACCCAAGTGCTTGCCTTTAAGGAATTCCTAAGGCTTCAAAACCATACTTTCCTGATTTATATCACTTTTTTTTTTTAAATTGCAGCCTATTTTAAAAGCTGGATTATAAAGACAACAGTCAGGTTTTTAAACATTAACCAAATTTTCGCATTATCCTCACCACTGAACTTTGTGGTGTGCACTTAACACATTCAGTTTATTTAATGTTTTACATGATAGAGGTCAATGGATACAAATGGTTAAAGATATAACACCAATATCCACTTGCCTACAATGTAACTCCATGAATCTGATGATACTATAAAACTCCATTAATTTAACTTTTGATGTGAATAACATTATGAACATCTCTAGCTTTCATTTAAAAATGCTTGTTTATTACTTTCACGTCAGCAGATACAGAATAGGGAAGTAAATAGATATTCAAAAACCTTTTGAATGTTAAAATTGAGTACAATTTCTCTGAAAAAAATTATACCACTTTCCACAGACTTCTCTTTACCTGCTATTAGACTTCAAAATCTATTTTCCCAGGAAAATATATCCCATAAAATTACTACATTCTAACAAAACTCAAAATTATTTTGTCCATATTCAAATCAGCTGCATGACCTCAGATAAGGCACAGATATTTAAATAGAAATTATCTATGCACACATATTTTGGCATGGATAACTTAATATTTTCCTAAAAATACACTGACATGGACACTCAGAAAGACAAAATGCAAATTTTTAAGGTATGAAAAAGTCTGTTTATGCATGAGATTAAAATTAACTATTATGATTTATCTTGCACTTCCCTGGAAATGTCAGCTTGATTCTGCACAAAAAGCAGGAATTTTCCCTAGAGAGCAACAACGCCTCTTCTACCAGCCCCAAGAAACACTCATGTAAAATGTGAAGAACCCTGTGATCTCGAGGCAGAGACAAGTTCTCCCAAAACAAGCTGGGGAACACAAGAATGAGAACTGCAGAACTAAACGTAAAAAAGAGGAGCAGAATACCTGCCATGTAATTGAGGGACCACCAGCCGCCGTACGCGTACAGCCCTTGGAAGAAGGCTTCAGCAACCTGTGAGGCGTTGGGGATCTCTGAGCCAAACATGTCCTCAAACCTGGCCAGCCTCTCCTTCTGCCTGGCAATGAGAACTATGCCACCAACAGCAATCACAGACAAGGCCATCATCTTCAGCAGAGTGAAAACTGTCTGCACCCACGCAGCCATTTTGACGCTGAGGCCGTTCAAAATCCCCAGGGACCAGAGCACGGCCAAGGCCAAGCACTTCTTCAGCACGTCTGGTGCAGGACAAATGCCATAGAAAGGCTGCGTGGCATATTCAGCAAACAGCAAGGCTCGAAGAGCATTTGATGCTGGCTTGGTAAACGTTGATGTCCAGATAAACACGAAGGCAGGTAGGGATCCAAGGCCTCTTTTAATATGGCTGTATTCTCCTCCGGAGAAGGGCAGAGCAGACCCCAGCTCTGCATAGCAGAGGGCACCCATCAGAGAAACCAGCCCAGATGCAGTCCAGATCGTTAGTGCAACGCCAACATTGAGTAAGGAATGTTTTAACACCCCTGTAGGAGACACGAATATCCCTGCTCCAACAATTGATCCTATAATAAAACTTACCCCATCAAAATAACCTATATGTCTTTTGAGTTGTATCTTCACTTTTTCTTTTCTTTGCAGATCTTTGGAGTCATTGTTTTCTCCTTCTCCCATTTTTCCTGGGTTTTTTTCACAGCAGATTTCTCTTTGTTGTTAGCAGTCTGTCATAGCCCTACTTGCTAGTGAAATGTTATGGGAAGCTTGGCTTAATCATTCATAAAAGAAAGCATACTTTGGGTTTTGATGCCTCCTGTGTGAAGATAATTAACCAAATACTTCAAGAAACACTGGCAAATCATGTACATGTTGGTTTAATATGTACTCCAGAAACTATTCAGGTCTGCAGGTATTTTTAAAGAAAACAGCATAAAAAATAATGCATGGCAAATGCTCATTTCTCAGATGATTTTCATCAACAGATTTCACTTTATGTGCATCTTCAGAGACAACCACAGATATAAATAAATGTGACGTTTACATCAGCCCTAGGGAAAGTGGAAAGATATGGCAGCACGAGGAAAGAAATCAACTTTCTGTATATTACAGTGACATGGACACTGGATGAACAGCCTGGCACTATTTTTCCACCATCCATATAGAAAATGGACCAATGATCACTAGTATGTTTTGCCAAAATCTCATCAGGCACTGGGCATATTGAAGCTTGTTTATACTTCACACATTAAACGCTGCCCTAGAAAGAAAATTACCAGTTTTATTCCCAGTTTTTTCCTGAGCACTCATTGCTAGACTAGTACTCAAGCACATTCTAAGATGACATTAATCTTCAGACACTGCTGTGAGGGAAAGACGCTGTATCACAATTTTCATTTCTGCACAGGGGCTGTGGAACAGAAAGAGGAAGGATGGAAGCTCCCACCAGCGTGGCATGTGTCTTTTAAGGTGTGGCCACTGATTTTTCTACATATTTATCAATCTGTGGTATATTTTGTGTTAGGAGCTTCTCTTCAATCAGATGTGAAGATACCATAAACCAATGACTTTTGTACCAAAAAAATGCAATTATTCTTTTTAAAAGATGTAGAGAAAAATGGGCAGAAAGAAGAAAACTAACTGAAAAGAAGGTCAGCATGGACCCTAAGGGTTGTGTAAGTGCCCAAATTCCTAACTGCTAACTAAAATTCTCACTTTTCGTCAGTCAAGTTGCAGAACCAGTTTTGTCCTGCAGGTCAAAGCTCAGCAGTGCAGTGAACAAAACTCATGCTTTTACAGAGGCCAACTTTAAAGACACAGTGGTTCACACCAGTCCTGAACAGCAGGATTTGCACTCAAATACAAAATAAATTAATCTGAAAAGTTTGTTTACAGAATATGTCATCATGTAAGAAACCTTTGGCTAAAATAGGCATGTGCACAGACTGTTCTTGTAATTGTTTCAATGACTTAAAGTGGGTTTCCTTCACCACACAGAAGCTTTGCAGCATGGTCAGGGACAGAATCTACAGCCCCAGAGCAGCTTATAACCATAAGAAAATTCTTCCATTTTCTCCAAATCCTTGCAGTACTCAGTACTAAATACTTTCACTTTACAAAAATTATAGTTCTACAAGAAGCACACCTCTACTTACTAAAACTTGCATACATCTTAAATTGCATTTAATAATTTCATAATTTGTAGTATGTATTTAAGTGTGCATTTACCATGCACTATTAATAATTCATAATAATTAAAATAATAATTCTCTAGTATGCATGATCGGGAAATTCAGCATGGCATATGTTTATATATTTAAAATATATAATTTCTTGTTTTGTTTCAGTGTCTTTTCTGAGTGTCCTTCTCTGTGAATGCAGAGGTATTTTTTGACATCCAGCAGTCTTACAACCCTCTGTGTATTCTGCCATGTACACCTGGATTTGGATCACTATCTTAGAACAAATCAATGTTACACTGAATGGCATCTCAAAGTACAAATGCAACCGACTTTTTTCACTGATCATCCTAGCATATGATTTCTAGTACAACAAAGGCATTTACAGAATGTCCCAAACAGCAGATTAATAAGGATTTTTTTACTTCTGACAAAGCTCAGAAAGCCTCACGGAGGTTATCACTTGGTGGCTGGGCACGGGAACAGACTCTCCAAGGGAAGCGGTCACAGTTCCAAGCCTGACAGAGTCGCACAGTGCGACAGTCACACATAGTGACTCTTGGGGACGGCCATCGATGACCCCTGGGTGTTCCTTCCATCTCAGGACATTCTGTGATTCTGTGAAACTCTTAACACCAGGTGAGCTCTAAATATACATCGAAGGGCCCCCG
>VXBB01015708.1:632003-644399 GCA_013399915.1 Illadopsis cleaveri | reverse complement strand
TGTTTGTGTCCCGGCGCAAGGCGGGGAGCGCTGCCGTGGGAGACGAGGGAGGTTGAAGCGAGATGCGGTCAGCGCGGGGGCCCGGCGGGATGGCGGAGATCCCCGGCGAGCTCAGCCTGATGGATAAGGGCGTTAAGAGGTGAGTGCGGACGGGCCGGGGAGAGGGGAGGCCGCGGCGTCGGGCCGAGCTGCCCGGCTGACGGTGGGCGCCTCTCTCCGCAGCCTGCGGGATGTGTCCCTGAGCTCGGACCTGCACACGCTCAACGCCCACTGTAACCTCATCGCCAGGATCGAAGGGCTCGACCACCTCCAGAACTTGCAGCACTTGGATCTGTCATCAAACCAGATCCGCCGCATCGAGGGGCTCGGTTCGCTGGCTAAGCTGCGCACCCTGAGCTTGTCCTGTAACCTGCTGACCAAAGTGGAGGGTCTGCAATGTTTATTTCTGTCCGTTTAGCAAGTTACAAAGGTTTTCTAAGAGTCGTCTTAAAGTTTGCTTCTGGAATGTTTGCATGTAATTAAGGTTTTACCAAGTTAGTATGGGTTAATATGCTAACCATTTTATAAAGTAAATTTTAAGATGAGTATATATAGTCTTCTTAAGTGTTATCATAGCAAAATGCCTTAATTTAGAAGGAAGACCTGATTTTTATATTATGATTATAGTTTAATATCATACTTTGTGGTTATGATCTTTAAAGGATCACTTTGCAGGCTTTGAATTTGATGAAACCAGAACATTCTTCTGAAAATCATGCTGTTTCTATCTTTTCCCTCATTTCGTTTAGGACTGGAAAAACTCTTTAATTTAACTTTGCTGAACTTGTCATATAATCGCATACATGATCTCTCTGGTAAGTGATGTTGCCATGTGCTGTGCAATACAAAGTATTTGTCTCACTTTAATTTTGAAAAGCTTGACCAAGTGTATTTTGAGAGGTTCCTAGCATTTCAAGTGCCAATTCACTGAATAATTCTAATAAAGGTGGCAATTGCTGCTCTTCGCAGCTTTAAAGTTTTTAAAGATGTTCTAAACTAGAATTTATTCTTTTGTGTTTGGTGAGGCCAAGTTTGTTCAGAAAGTAGTATTGTAAACATTTCAGACTTACTTCCAAAATATTAATATCTTTGATTTTTATAGAACAAAAATGTAACTTTACATATGATATGGAAGTTCTCTTGTATATCTCTGTTGAAATGGTCCGTTGTTTTTATGATTTCATGCTACAAAATCAAGAGAACTTGTAATGGGAAATTAAAAGAACATTGGTAATGGTTTTGTTAATGAGCTTGTGTTATAAAATGAAACTTCAAGGAAAAGGTTTATTTTTACATGCTTTGTAACAGTCAGAGATTAATCTGTTTCTTTAAAGTTAGCTCACATAACTAGCTTAAGTGTTGTACTTCGTGGCAGACTAGCATAGGTAATTAACATGAAGACAAGCATATGGAGCAAGTGTTGTTCTCTCATTTCTAGTTATGATATATTATTTACTGAATATTTTTCAACAAGATATCGTTTGTTCTAAACCCTTTAGTCTAGGACTGTAGCAGAAAACATTACTTTGTGGTTGTTTGGTTTTTTCCCTGAAATTTCCAGGATTTCGATCCCTTCATGGAACCAGACATAAGATTAGCCACATTTACCTTCACAGCAACTGTGTAAGCAATATTAATCACTTACTCCAGTGCATGAAGGGGCTGCACTGTTTGACAAACCTCACACTGGAAAGAAACGGAAAAGACAATCCAGTTTGTCACACAGCAGGTATGGATCTGATCTTATGTACATACTTTGTGCTCAGTAGGTCAGTGATTTTCTTTAAGCTGTGAGCTGTTTTCTGAAGCTTGCAAATTCATTCATAAACTGGCCAGCCTGCAGAAATGTAAATGCTATCAAAATTAAATCATTTTCTATTTTAAAAAAATCCTTTTTCTCCCCCCATGGCATATTCTCAAAATTGTAACTTGTATGCTTTGATAAGGCTCAACATTTTCACATGTGAGTCCAGAGGAGGGCCACCAACATGATTAGAGGGATGGAGCACTTCTCCTATGAGGACAGGCTGAGAGAATTGGGATTATTCAGCCTGGAGAAGAGAAGGCTTCAGGATGACCTAAGAGGAGTCTACATGAAGGAAGGAGAGAGACTCTTTCCAAGGGCATGTAGTGACAGGATGAGGAGGAATGGCTTCAAACTGGAGTAGGTTTAGATTAGACATTAGGAAAAAATTCTTTACTGTGAAGGGTGGTGAGGCACTGAAACAGGTTGCCCAGAGTGGTTGTGGATACCCCATCCCTGGAAGTATTCATGGCCAGGTTGGATGGAGCTCTGAGCCACGTGGTCTAATGGAAGGACAGGAGTATTAATATTATAAGATGGAAAGGTGAGGAACTCAAAGAATGTACATAGAGATACTGAACTGTATAGACAGAGGGCAGGCACAGGAAGTAGGTAGTCTGCTACTGATAGAGACCTCCAGAGAAAGGTCTGTAACAGATAGCTTTTCCTTCTTTTCCCCCTGCTTCGGTTAGCAGTGACAGACTCTTAAGATCCTCTGCAGTAATTAACATTTTCATCCAAATAGGTGCCAGATGTTTCACTAGGCAAGCATGGAGACAAGTTGGAGAATGCATGTGGATACATCACTTTCAGTTGTCTTAGAGCTTCTTGTTTGGGGGTCATTTTTTCAGGCTATTAAAATGTTACACTCTAAGTTCAAACAAGTTCAATTGTAGCATCCTTATACTGGTGTAGGTAGTTTTATTTTCTTTGTGTATAAGAGGGGAAAATCTCTCAGGGGAAGGTGGAAGTGGAGGATTGATGCTTTTGCGAGAGTTCAAAGATAATTTCATTACAAGAGTAGGACTGTGGGAATTACAACAATACAAATAGCAACCATATCATGAGCATACAATTGATACAGGTGTAACGTATGTACAATTCAAAAGAAACATCAGAGGTAATTGAGGAAAGCCAAAGAAGGTTTTAAGTAATGTTTTTAAATTAACTCATCATGTTTTACAAATACATTCAGGCACGAAAGAAAAGTAACAGGACTATTAAAGTTGTCTGATTAACTTAGAAAATGCCACTAGTTTTCTTCTGCAAATATTAACATACCTCTTCATATCAATGTCTGTGGTGGCACCTTCAAAACTGCAGTGTTCAGCAGCCCAAATTCTAATAAACTAAAAAGGCTAAATTCAGTGCTTTGCAGTTTCATAATGCCTTATTTCATTCACTGACAAAGGATGAAGTTGTCTAAGCCCTTTCAGAACTTGCTTTTCCCTTACATTCGTCTGCCCTTCCACTTGGTACAAGTGTTTGGATGCAGTAGGCTGATGTTGAAAGGTTGTCTGTGCAATTGCAGTGTGCAGATGGTGGCTGGGAAACCCCTGTGTAGATCAGGACTAGGCAGGCAGCTTCCCAGTTGATTTAATTTGTGATGTTGTCTGTTGAAAGCCTTGAGTGGGGAAAGGTGCGACAATTGCAGATCACTCACTAATTTTTTTCTTACATTAAAAATGCAGTGAATCATTTAAGATGATAAGATACCTAAAATACACCAGGCATCTCCTTGGAAGGTTAATTTCAATTTAAATGTGGTCTTTTTCTCAAGGTTATAGAGAAACTATTCTTCAGTCATTGCCCCAGCTAACAGCTCTAGATGGAAGAAATATTTCTGGTGAATCAGTGGACCTGGCAGAAGAAAACTGTTCAGATTTGCGGTGTTTAGAAGACATTTTGGGCTCTTTGGTTTCATCTGGGTGCCCTTCTTCCCGAGATCAGGTGCCACAGTTTGTGTGTACTGGTTTTAAAATTGACACATTCTGTTTTTATATTGTGTGCAACGTATTAATGCTACAAGAGCTGTCTTTTCTTCTGATAGAACAACTTTCCCTTACCGCTGGTGACACCGCACATCGACCAGGCGCTGGCTCAGTTCCGGCAGCGTACAAGGGCTCCAGTGCAAGGTGCCACCAGCTCTTCCACAGAGCCTGTCTCATCTTCTGAACCTGAGATCACCCTGCTTGATAAAATACACAGTGACATGAGGATTAAAAGAATAGAGGATCACATTTTACAGATACTGCAAAAGGTGATTTTTTTTTTTCTGTGATTGCACAGCAAGTTTTGTCTGTAAGATAAGGTGCGCCTTTCTGATAATGAAAAATTTGATGTACCAGACTAGAGCATTTCTACTGGTGGGTATGGGCTGACTGTGCTAATGTGTTCCTAATCATTTTGAGAAGGTGGAAATAAAATAAAAACAAGTCTTTAAAACTGAAGATTGCACTTCGTATCATGAATCATTCCATACAGAATAAAAACCATTGTGTATGGGACTAGCAGAGCTGTCTGGTCATGTTGTATTAGAATATTCTTCTTTTTTTCTTTTTTATCCTGAAACCATCAATATACTAATTGAACCAGAGTAAAACATGAAATGCACCAAAGTGCCTGGATTATACACTTGGTGAAAATTAATTTCACCAATAGGTCAACTTGGTCTGATATGTTCATCACGTACTATAGTTGGTGTTGTTAACATAGGTAACATAAGTTTGTCAAGTTTGTTTGGTAGTGGTGTTTGCAAGGCTTTTTTGGTTTTAAGTGCTGTGTTTGTTTTACATTTTTCACCAACTTTCTAAAGATTTTACCAAACTTCAGGTATTTCAAACGGAAACAACTATATGTTCTCAAGCATCCTGGGTTTATTTTAGCTTTAAAACAACAAAATATTTCAGCAAGGAGGGAAGGTATTGTGAAACTAAAGAACTGGAAGCAATTGTTTAGTTTTTGTCAAAATTATTTTGGATGAACTTTTTAAAAGGTATAAAAATAGCACCTGGATAACTGTTAAAAATTAGCCAATCAGAAATTGTAAAATTTTTATCTATAACTTTGATCTCTTCTTAGGTATCTGACAGTTCCAGGCAGGAAGCTGCTCCAAGTGCACTCAAAGCTAAGAGAGACACAGATCCAACTTCTGAGAGTGAAAATGAGAGTGGAAAAGAGAATAGCAGAAAGGTCATGAAAGGAAGCAAGATCCCCACTTACCGTAAAACTGCCTTATCGACTAAAGGTCATGCAAGTCATCTAAAGAAGAAAATAACTGACAGGTATCCCAGTGTTTACTGTATAAAGCCAAAATGAATTAAATTGAATATGAAAAATGAATATTGTCAGCATGAACATAGTTTTAACTTGAAACATTTCACTGAAAGTGGTAGGTTGAGTAAGTCAGGTCAGTTAATAGTGCCCCAAAAATGAGTAGCTACTGAGGTTTCATTCAGTTACTTCTCCATATGAGCTGTTTCTTTCTTCAGGTGAAAAGGAAATTGAATTGAAGATTCCACAACAAAGAAATCCTAACAGCTTATATTTCCATCTTTATTTTAAATTGTGGTGACAAAAGAATTCTTCACAGATGGAACTGAGTAATTTAAAAAGAAAAGATTCATGGCGTCAGAACAATGGTAAAGGATATCGATCCTTGATGAAGCTGAGGATGCCATAGTGATTTGTTTGATTTATATAGTAAATATCAGAAGTGATGAGTAGAAGACAATACAAATTGGAATACATTTGTTCAGTCAGCCATTGCAGCTCTACAGCTACTCTACTCTTATGACATTATTTCATGTCTATGTGATTGTGAGATGGTTTTAGGTAGCATCTACTGCTAGTTGTAAGTATCTTTTTAGAGCTGAATATTTGAATTTAGCTGTTTCTGTGGTCTAATTGCAAATTATTTTCTGAATGGTTTTGAACTCTCTAGTATGCAGCTGCTGCACAGAACTGTAATTTTTTTTTTCATTTAAAAATGTCTGAATCCGCTGTTACTGTTTAAACTCTACATATAGGGAAGAGAAGAAGACTTTCTTGAAGTGTCCATGCTCCAGTCAGAAAGACTCTCATTTTGAAGTAGTGGGAAGAAAAGCTGAAATACTAACTGTAAGACAGAGCAATATGGAAAAAGCAGAAGAATGTAATTCAAATCCCATAGAGGAATCAACATACCGAGTAGGTTTTGCATAATTTCAAGTTAAATATGAGTATATCTTCATCTGAAGCCAAACATATGTCTCCTGGTCAAACTAAAACTGGAGGAGACAAAAATAATTTCACGTAGATATTAAAAGTATCAAAAGTAGTGGAGTTCTTGTAGTGTCAACTGGGAGAGGATGTATTTTATTTCACTTTTATGGGAGTTTTTGGCCTGGTCACTTGCACTTTCTTTTGTCATCCGTGAATTCCAGAAAGACAAAAAAGTCTCATTCTACAATTATAAAGATTGTTTGTCATTTTTGGCTATGCTAGAATGTTTCCTAGTACATCACATTCTTATCACATTCTTGCTAAGGCACTGATTCAAGAACTGGATCAGGAGAAAGAAAGGAGGTGGAAAGCAGAGCAAGCAGAGAAGAAATTATTAGAGCATGTCAGTGAGCTACAGAAGCATGCAAAAGAAGAAAAGAATATTCAGAGTATGACTATATACACTACAGACAGGTAGGGAAACAATGCTGCAGTCTAAGAGTTTGTTATGGGCTTTTTTTTTTATAGTTTCCAATAATTAATTTCGTAGGCTTAAGAAACAAGGACAGCTTTAAACAATATACTTGGAAAATAAGGCATCAAGAAGTAGTGCTAGAATTTCTCTCAGTATCACCTAGTCAAATTCCCTTCTGCAGCTTTCTTCCTGTTCCTGTCATGGAACAATATCAGTATGCCACTTTCCTCCATTTCTAGCTATTACTTCCCAAAAAATCTGTATCACAATAGTACCTTCAGTTCAAGCTCTAGTAGCTGTCCCATATCAAACTTCTGCCTTCTGTGTCCCAGTCTCCCTTTCCACACATACCTAGAGCGTTCTTTGCTTTTTTCTGTGCTGCACATTAGAACAAAAGTGTTTCTGGCAGGCCAGAGTTAGCAGTGGATTGTGCAGGGCAGGCCTAGCACATCTTCAGAGAGGTGGTTGTCACCATCCTTGTGTGTGCTGAGCAGCAGCCTTCTTTTTAAAAGATCTCCTTATTTTTGAGATGTCTGCTCCATTTGTCTTTTTCTTAACCTCATTGTATTTATCAAAGCCATATTTTCTTTCTTCTGGGAAAAACCAAGCCATGTGCTTCCTGAGTTACCATGACATCCATGACTGACTGTGGATATTTCCCCTTTTTCCCTTTTTGTTTTAGGTTCACTTCCTACCTCTATTTTATACCATCTTCTATAAGAGGCTTATTATGTTCCTGTAAAGCAAAATAACACTGGAATGTCATTTCCTAAAAGATATATCTATGAGGCTGTCTCCATCTCAGGTTTTTTAAAATGAATCCATATAGTAATGCTACACATGACTTAAGTAATAGTTTATGTCTCTTTAAACAGTTTGACAGTGCTATAAATAGTAGAACTCAGTAAAAAACAAGATCTGTTGCTACAACAGCTACTAATGCCTTTTTCTCAATGTCTTTGGCATCAAACTTATAAGTAAAATGTTTGTAATACAACTTTATTGCATTTATTCTCAGGTTAAAGGAATTGATATTGAAAGAGAGAGATGCCAAAGCAAGACTGGAAGCAGATGTCCAACAGTTGAAAGGTGAAATTGAAAGACTTACTAATGAACTAAATCAGGCGAGAAATAAAGAAGCAGAGTATCAGAAGGCCATGCAAGCTTTAGAAGAAACATTATCCAAGATGGAGACACAGAGACTGCAGCAGCGAGCAGTAGAAGTAAATATTTTTCATGAGTAAATAATGCAGTGGCAACAGGGTGGTTACCATGGTCCTGAATACAAGGAAATACTAGATTTTACCAGCACTGAGTCTGAGTTTTCCACAGTAAAACCTGGGGCTTTTTTCCTTAATTAATAACAGATATCCATTTTAATTGTCAATTAATGTATTTTTAAATGGTGCCCTTAAGATAAAGCAGAACATGTATTTATGTACTTAACACTGAGAGTTGATATTTTCTGAAAATATAGTGACAAAGACAAGTTTTCAAGGTTGCTAAAGTCAATAGACATCTTACTACTGGGAGGGAAATCTGGTGGCTCTGTTTGTTTTGCTGATCTAAAGAATTAGATGCTTTTAATTGCAACCAGAACAAAGCAGTAATTGCTGAGAACGCTAAAGATTCTGGTTAGTTTGTGTGATGTTTTGTGTTTGGTTGGTTTTGTTTTTACAGCTGGAGAAGATAATGATGCTTTTGTAGTCAGAGGCTCCTTGTTGCGTATACAAATATTTAAGATCAAGATGCTGGACCAGATACTGCCACTATTTCTTTCTGAAAAATTAATTGCTGAATTTTCAGTGTCCTCCAATATCTATTCCTTTGGTTTATATTCCTGTGTTAGTCCATTCCTGTGTCACTGAACTTAGGGAAAATGAATCTTAACACATCCATCCTGACAGGTCTTCGAACTGATAGTGTGGTGCTCTAGGAAGTGTTGTTGTTCAGGTTCCCTGAAAGGAATGGGAATCAGGGAGTGTGCTGACAGACAAACTGCAAAGTACAATCCAAGACACCTTCTCTACTTTTTGCATCTTCTGTTTGGGCACTTAAGTGGCTCTTCATTTCTTCCTTAGCTGTAGATACCCTGGAGCTATTATGGAATCTAGAAGTGACCTTCAGTTTGGATCAGGTATCTGATCTAAAAGCCTGTCAATTTGAAAAGTGACACTAAATTTAGTGATTTGGAGAACGGGAGAGTGGAATTTGCACATGTGTGTGTGTTTTTTTTCTATCCTCTAAGAATGGAAACACCTTATTGATGTATGAGGCTTTTATTTTCCCTTCAATGAGTTTGTGAAATAAGTAATCTCTTTTGGTGGTAGGAACATTGTTTTTATTAAGGGACGGTCTTTGTTCCTGTTTTTAAGATCCTGTAGCAAATATTCCTTAATAATTATGTTTCAAAGAATAATGATGATGCTCTCAAAATTACGTTTCATGAATAATCATGAAACTCTGGAAATTCCAAGATTAAGAAAATCTGGAATATTTCATAGAGCTTTCTCATTCTACATCCTGGCAATTACTTTCAGTGGTAAATTATGTTACTCCACCATACATTATGGAGCCACCGCTGTTTAAGGCCTTCAGTCAGCATTACTAGATGACTTCTTGAAGGTATTCAAGATGAGTTAAGTTTACTGTGCATCTAAATGAGTACCCTATTCCCTTGTTCTTCCTTGACATTTTTGTCAAATTTTGTTCTTGCTTGACATTTTTTAAGTGCTTCAATTTAGGAGAGAATTGCTTCTCTTATTCCATAAAACAAAGGAATACAGTGTGGTGTGTCTAAAAGTTACTTATTAAACTATTCAAGGCTTAACATGTAGAACATAAGAACTTAGCCTTCTCAAGTGTCCTGATTTTGAATTACCATTTAATGAGTAATCAAAACCTTTTTTATAACATATTTCATGTCTTTTTTCTTCATGTTGAATCAGAAAAGAGTTTTGTATTTAAAAGGCTTAAGTCTATAAAACTCATAAAAGCTTGCATCAGCTGGAGAAAGTGGAGTATGCCATCTGGTGTTTATACTGATTCTACATCTTTTGTAAAATCATTAGAAAGCAGCTCTGTTCAGCAACTGTACAAATCAGAAAGATGGAGATTTTTACAGAAGTGGAGTTAAAAAACTGAAGTTAATGTTGAATACATCTAAAAATGTTTTGTTTGAAACTAATGCAAGTATTACAATAAAAGAGTTTCTAATTGAGGAACTTGTTCTTCCACTTCTGCAGGACACCTTGAAGTTCTTTACAAATTAAGTAAATGCCCTTGGTTCTTTATTAAGGTTGCTTTTTGAGTTACTACTCAAAGACTTAAGATTTTATTTTAAACATCTTGTCTTAAATGTCTTCAAGTGTTACATGATATTAAGAAAAAAACAAAACAAAACCAAACAAAAAACCCCAAACAAAAAACTCTTAGAAAGCACCTGTTCCTTTGTGTTCTGGTATAAAACATGAAGACTAGATTACAGTTTGAAGAAAATCTTGCTCTTGTCTTTATGACACAGATGAAACAGGTGCAAGAAGCAGAGCTTAAAGCATCAGCAAATGAAAGAGAAGTTCAGTTGCTTCGAATATCCGTCCGACAACAGAAGGAGAAGGTAAAACAACTACATGAGCTTCTTGTGTTAAGAGAGCAAGAGCAAAGGTATGGGGTCATTATTTTCCTTTCACAATTTCATAGAGATGCTTGTGTTGCCAACATGTTTTTGTTTAAATGTGTTCTAAATACAGATGTATTTTTGTTTGGGTTTGGTTTGTTTTGGGTTTTTTGATTAGTGGGAGAGATGATCTTTGTAAAAATGTAGATGTCTTTTTCTTGCTCATTTAAGAATATCTAGTAGATTCCCGATGCAGAAGTTCATGTAGGCAACCTCCGGCCTTTCATGTGAAAGGTCCTTGTCTTATGGCTGAATTCTTTATTTCAAATACTTGATCTGTAATCCAGGAGTAATCAGACAAAAATAAAATTGTGTTTGGATTACTGTGTGAAGAGCTGCATATGCTACAATAACACAAAGTGTTCAAAAAATCAGTGAGCCTCTGCAGTACTTTGCTTGTTAGGCAGAGGGTGAGGTACTTGCCTGTCTGTTTTCCTCTTGGAAAAATTTCCCTTTTTTGGAGAATACTTGAGGCTAAGTTCTGTGGTGTTCAGCTAATACAATCAAATATGTGTACAAACTATAACAAGAAGTACCATGAGAAAGATTATTATATAAGGAAGGTTATTAATAAAATAAGCTGGTTAAATTTACTAAGTCTTACAAGGGAGAATGTATTCAGATACAAATAAAATTGCAGGTTTAGAAGGGAAGAATCTTACAGCTTTGAGAACTTCCAATAATTACCTCATAAAGCTCCAAAAGATATAACATAAAGGACAGTGAATATTTTATTTTTCTATTTTTTTTTTGCTTTAAAGTAGACAAACAGAGTATTGTTGAAGTGCAGAGGATATTTGCTTCAACATTGTCCTTTTAGGTCCCTGTTGCTGCTGCTTTTCAGGTTTTGGGTCTGAGTGAATAGCAGCAGTTGTTGGGTGAGGGTGAAAGGAATGACTGACTGCAAAAGAGGGTGTCTGCCTGTACAGGGCTTTTCTCTGATTCCAGTGTCACTTCCAGGTGTTTGTTAACAGCAAAGCAAACAAGTGCTAAATTACAGCAAAAGCACAATTTAACAATTTCTACAACTGTTTGAATTAAAAAGTAAGGATATTCCTTTGGGTGTTTTTAACAGTAGTCAACAGGATTTTCCTCATGCCAGGGCCATTGTCAGAGAAGACTGAAGGCAGGCTGTGATATGAAGGAATTTATCAATTTATTATGTAATACATTATCCTTGTTCAGTAGGACCAAGGAAATGAATTAAAACAGCATTGTGAGATCCTGCTGTTCATGTCTCGAGTGTATGCTTGGTAATTTCAGGAAAGAATTTGGAACCCGAGTTGCTTTAAATGGACCTGAATTTCAAGAGGCTTTGTCAAAAGAAGTGGCTAAAGAGGGGCAGAGGCATGAACAGCATGTTAGAGAATTGCAGGAGAAAATTAACATGTCAAACCAGAAGTATAGAGAGTTAGAAGATGAATTTCGTTTAGCTTTAACTATCGAAGCAAATAGGTTTAAAGAGGTAAGACTGAGACTCATCTCACACTAGGTGGGGTTTTAGTTCTCTTAAATGTGCTGGGTTTGGGTGGATATTCTGGGTGTGTTTTTTTGGTGTTTTGTTGGGTTGCTTTTTTTATCCCTATGATCTTTGCTCCAAGGATTCATGCAAAAATACTGGTAGAAAGGTTTGAAATATCAGTGGTTAGTACAATGACAGCAAATGTCAAGTCAGCATTCAAAAACCCCAGCATTTCTGATCATGTGTAGAACTTAATCAAAACAAATTTCAAAACCTCCTTCTGTCTGATGTTATTAATTTCTTTTAAAATATGTTTTGACCTTCAATTAGAATATATTCAATTACAGTAAAACCTCTCTTTTGGTTTGTGTTTTGATAACATAATCATTAAATATATATACAAGTGTATTTAATAATATAGTTCCTTATTGTGTAAATTTTCAAAATGAATTTTGGATATACATTTTGAAACTCAAATTCAAAACTTGCTTGCTAAATTTCTTAGAGAATTTATTTACATTTTTTATATGTTAAATAAAATATTAAATGATTCTCCTTAAACTTGGTTTTCTTTGTTTTAAATAAGTTTTAAGTAGATGGGAGAAGAGAGGAAAGAAAAGACAGGGGTTTTACCCTTCAAATCTTTTTGTTACAAGAAAAAGGCTTCAATTAACTTTGTCCTTCTTTTGAGATTTTAATGCCAATTTTAGCAATGAGATTTAATCTAGTTCCCAAGT
>VXBB01015708.1:531581-625063 GCA_013399915.1 Illadopsis cleaveri | reverse complement strand
TCCCCAAACTTTTTGGTCAGCCTGTTCCAGTGTCTCCCCACCCTCACAGTAAGGAATTTTTTCCTATTAGCTAATCTAAACCTACTGTCTTTCAGTTTAAAACCATTCTCCCTTGTCCTGTCACAACATGACATGGTAAATAGATTCTCCCCATCTTTCTTGTACCTGAAAACACGTTTAATCTGCCACTGTTGGAGAATGTGCAAGTACTGCAACTCAGACTGGGTTTTTTGGCAACCAAACTGCTTTCTCCACAGCAATAGGCTTCCTACCAGGCTTTTGAAATAGAGATAATAACCTGAGAGCTTCTTATGGAAGCAAAACATAAGCCGTACGTTAATATATTATTACACTTATCTCACGGTAGAGGCTTTACTATGTCCACTGTACTCAGGCATTTATTTCACTTGCTTGTTCTCAGAAGATCCTAAACTGTTACTGAACTACCCCGTCCTCTGAAGCATTTTCATGCTGCTCTAGTAAAGGGAGCCGTAAGCAGTAAAATCCCGGGAACACGCTGGTACAGCAGGTGGAGCTGTTTCCTCCGCCTTGCACCTCGCAGTAGCTGAAATGGCAGTCTTGTTGCTCCAGTGAGCATCGCAGCCCCTGGGCCGACTTTATCATCAGTTGTTCAGAACCCAGGCTTTAGCACATTGGCACAGTGTAACTGACAGTGCATTTTGGTGCCCAGCAGCCCTGTGAAAGTACTTTATTTAGTGCTGGTCTTTTTTTAGTCCTGGCCTTTGGGTAACTGTGTGAGGCCTGCTGGGTTTGTTATCAATTTGATAATGAAACCTTGTGTGAACCAGAGCTTGATACCAGCTGCTTCTAGTTATGAGGTGCAGCTTAAGTGTGGGATGAAAAAGGCCTTGAACACATGGGCACAATTTGAAAACAGAGGCCGTGGCAGCAAAAACAACATCTTGATGATCAGGGACTAGTCTTTGGCAAAGCACAACTTTGCAATCTGGGAACAGACTCTTTGTTTCAAGAATGGAAGTAGCAGTGGCAAGGCAAGACAAGGGAAAGAAAACAAAAACGACCAAACAAACAAACAAACAAACAAACAAAAAAACCACCACCAAAAAAAACCACCGCACCAGCCGCCCAACAACTGAATGAGGGGCAAATTGTCTAGAGATTGTCTTATAAAAGGGTGAAATTCCAAATTTATGGAGGGGACAGGAAGCAGACACCTGCTTCACTTCTGATTCCCTGCAGTGAGTTCCCACACCTGACCCATGAAAACACCGGGAGTGAGCATCAGCCCTAATGGGGAGGTGTCTGCACTGTGGTACTCTCAGCTAAGGTAGGAAAAAGCTGTTAAGGACTGTTTGCTTGGAATCTGTGCCATTGGTTCATAATATGTAAAAACTAAGAAATAGTGGTAATGGTTGGCAGGGTGTAAGAACAAACTCCATCAGTTCCCTAAAGGCAGAATTATTTCATACTCTTGTGCTCTATATACTCTGTCCACAGTATGTGAGGGAAATGCTCACCTGGAAAGCTGTTCAATAGTATTTTCATGAATATCCCTGGTGCAGAAAACTTGTACCACTTCAGAGTGCTTTCTGTCATGTTGATCAAGTGTTTCCTGGGGAACTTCTTTGCTTATTATTTGACCAACCTACACTTTGGGTGAAGTAATTGAATACCTGGAATGCACCAGGAAGTTACAAGAACTTATTCTTACCCTGATCCAATTTCTTAATATCTCCTCTGAGTTTTAACTCCAAAATTGTTGTTCTGAAACTTATTTTCTGATTTCATCATAGGGAATTGTTAGCATTTTTAACATAAATTCTTTCTGTTCTTTGCTCTTGACTCAGGAAATTCATATTACAGTACTTGGGAACATGCGTGTGTTAGTAGTGCTTGGAACATTGTTTTTCTTGCAGATGGCTCTGTCTTTGGCATTGTTTCCCTCTTTATGCTTACATGGCTTCCTTAGAGCTTTTTAATAAGTGTTTAAATGATTTTTACCTTTAAACTGGTAAAATAATAAAGATGTGGTGCAGGTGAAAGCTATACCGAATTTACCTATTCACAAGAATAAATTTCAACCCAGCCTGACTGAAGACATAGCTTAATAAAATAAATAAAATAAATTTAATTAAATAAAAACATAAAATGTGAACACTGACCTTGTCCAATGCAAGGCATTCTCTTGTACATTAATCATGACAATTTAAAGTCAATTCCATTATCAGACTTCGTTTTCATGTCACAACTAGAGAATTATCTGTTTCAATCAATCCTAAGTATGGAATCAAAAAGTTGTTCTGTTACTTGAGACCAGGAGGACTNTAACCCCGGGAGGCGGTGGGGGGAGTCCCCCGTCCCCGCCCCGTCGCCGTCCCCGCCCCGGAGGTTCCCGGGGAGCCCCGCGGCCCGGAAGCGGATGCGCGGCCCTGGAGCCGGCGGCGGGCAGATGGCGGAGTGCGGGGCGCAGCCCCCCGGGGGTGGCAGCGGGGCTGCGGGCGCGCCCAGCCGGCACGAGAAGAGCCTGGGGCTGCTGACCACCAAGTTCGTGTCGCTGCTGCAGGAGGCCAAGGACGGCGTGCTGGACCTCAAAGCGGTGCGAGGGCGGGGGGGCGGCCGGCAGTACTGCCGGATTCGGCCGGGGACAGGGCCCGTCGCGCTGCAGCCAGAGCGGGGCAGCGCGGGGGCCGGGCAGGGCCGCCCGCTCCTTCCTGCCTTGCGTCCCCACCGCCCGGCGTGCCAGGGCCTCCCCCGGCCGCTGACGGGCTGCGGCTGCCCTGTGCTGGGTGACAGCCGCCGCGGTCGGCTACACTACGCGTTTCAGCTCCTTATAAAGGGGTGTAAGGGGTACCGTGCGTTAAGTTTAACTTACTGAGAGTGGTCTTATTTAGTATGCCCTGTTCTGGGCTCCTCAGTAGAAGAAAGACAAGGAGCTATTGGAAAGAGTCCAGCGGAGGGCTACCAAGTTGGTGCAGGGTCTGAGCATCTCTTAGGAGGAGAGACGGCTTGAGCTGGGCCCGTTTATTCTGGAAAAGAAAACACTGAGAGCAGGTCTCATCAGTTCATATATATATATCTTATAGGTGCCTGCCAAGAGGATGGTGCCAGACTCTTTGGTGATACTCAGTGACAGGACAAGGAGCAATGGCTATAAACTAAAGCACAAGAAGTTTCGCCTCAACATGAGGAAGAACTTCTCTACGTTAGGGGTGGCAGAGCACTGGAACAGGCTGCCCAGGGAGGTCATGGAGTCTCTCCTTCTGGAGACATTCAAAACCTGCCTGGATTAGTTCCTGTGCACCTGCTCCAGGAGACCGTGCCTTGATGGGGGTTGGACTAACTGATCTCCGAGGTCCCTTCCTGCCCTAACAATTCTGTGATTTTTTTTTTTACTGCCCTGTGTTTCTCCCTGCACTGACTCAGTGTATGGGCTGCTGTTTAAACCTGTTTCTTACCCACTCCCTTCCTTTTAGCAAGAGAAAATGATGTTGAAAACCAGACCATTGCCGCCTTATACTTTCTATTATGTGTTAATGAAAGAAGCTGAATTGACATATGAGTGACAAATACGCTTCCTATGGCAAATCATAGTCACCCAGCTCTGCAGCCAGCCCGCTGCCTCCGAGGCATGAGGGCATTGGGCTGCAGCAGCTGGAGCGTCTCCAGTGATGCCCTGGGACCAGCCCGCCTTGGCGAGGTCCTAATGCCAGGAGGTCACTTTGTTGCAGGAGGGATCCTTGGCACTGTGTCCTGCCAGTTCCCTGGAGCATGCTGCTGCTCTGGCCCGGGAGCTCGGGCCCTCTTGGCTGTCGGGTGTGCAGTGCGTTGAGACATAGGTGTGTCAACCTAACTGCTGAAGGTCATCAGTGAACAGCTGAGGTGTTCAGCAGAGTGCAGCAAGAGGCTGGCTTGGTGCTCTGCTTAAAGCAGAGGAAGGTTTTCCTTTCTGGGAAACTGACCCATTTGTTTGATTACTCTTAATTACTCTTACTTTTGTGCATCCTTGTTCAGAGCAGATGCACTTTGGTGATGTTACTCTGGCTAATGAAACTTCAGGGTGAATGGGGAAGGACACTGATAGGTTTTGTATTCCTCATTTAGTTATGCAGTGATCTGGACAAGTTGATGAGCTCCTTAGTATTAGGTGCCTCTTTATCTAGCAAAACAGAATGAAGATGTCCAGGTCTTTGGGATTGTTGTGCAGTTTCCTTTATTGTCTGTCATGTCTTGAGAGATGTTCAAGGTCAATCTGAGAAGCAAAACATACTCTGTTTGTAAGACATCAGGCCCAAAAGCTTTGGCTCAAACTGCCAGAGAGCATTGACCTGAACAATAAGTTGGGCTGTGTGGCAGGATGGAACAATTCTTCTTGTTCTCTTTAGTGAGAAAGGTACCTACTCAGAGGGAATGAAAGCGTTGATAGCCACAGAAAAGTTAAGTGAACATTGCAACCAATCACAGACATTCCTGCCCAAGACCTATTGGAGACTGGTTTCTGAATTAGAGGTTACAGTTTGTTGAAAGTAAATACTAACTGCAGTGCATACATTTTTGGTATTTTCATTAGCAGTGAGTCAGAACATACATTTCTGTAACTGGTTTTCTCCTAAATAAGCCATGTATCTAAAGAAAAATGAAGACCAGTTTGTCTTATGTCAGTGTGCTCAGCAAACTGAAGAACAGGACAGTCTTGAAATGGAAGAGAGCATTCCAAGAAATGATTTGTGCAGTGCAGTGAACACCTTTGAAGTGTCTTCCTGCTGGCTAGTATTGACCTGGTCATGTTGTGCCGCTGATTGGTATTTCTGTAACAAAACCAGCACTAGAAAGAAAATAAAATTTGAAAACAGGTGGACTTCCAGCTTTGTGATTTAGCAATTGAGAAGGAAAATCTGTTCTAAGGGATATTTTCTGGTGATCTTTAATACCTCTATATAGTTTAGCAGGCTGTAAGACGACGCTGTGAAAGTGTTTTAGTGCTGGACACTTCTCTGGTAACATCTGAGAAATTGTGGAAATGAGAATTTTCTTTACTTGAAATTTGAATTTTGCATTTACTTTAAAATCAAACAGCTATTCTAAAGTAATGACATACTTTTCACAGAATAGCCCTGTATAAAGAAATCTAATTATGGAATTAAGTTTAAAACACTAAGAGATGATATAGAAGGGAAATAAAACTGACTTTCTATCTGCAGCAACCCATGAATTGCAGAGAAGAGAGAAAAAGAGCAAGATGAGTGAATAAGGGATAAACCACCTGAATGGATGCTGTTCATAGTGTACATACAGTACTTCTGACCTAATTTCTTAAGGGGGCTTTGTTTCTAGCAGAATACCATCCCTGCTCTAATGATCGTTAAATAGTGTTTCTGATCATCAATGCAAAACATGAGATATTCTAAAATCTACTTGTTTTAGAAGTGTACTGGTCAGGGACAAATAACTGCCTTATACTTGCTGTGCTCCACAGAAGAAGAAGGAGCCTGTCCATGGATTTCACTCCCTGAGTGTTTATGTTGCAATGGCATTCAGTACTTTTACATACAATTTGACAAGAGCACCATTCAATTTAAAACTCTCACCAAACTGTTGACAGCTCTCTTGGGGGGAAAATGTTGTCATGTGGTACAGGCAGAGTTCAGAAGATGCAGGACCTCTTTCCTTTGACACATGGAGAGAGCAAGAAGGCAGTGCAGGCCCTTGTGCTTTGTGAAGGTTCTCAGTAATGACTGCCACGGTGCTCTATTGAGTTCCTCCACTCTCTAGGGCTGAGGAAGCACATTTACAGCTGATGATTTCTGCTGCCGTTTTGTCAGCTCCCAGGGAGCAAACAAGTAGTGAGGTGGGGCTACAAACTCTCAGTTGCCCTTTTCCTGGCCTTTCTTTCTTATTTCTAGGCATGTGTGTCTGCCTGCAGCTGAACCTATGCTGAACAGTGCCTTTTCTGTCTTCCAGGAGCTGCACAATCAGAATGTACACAGAACCATAGCTCTGTGCTTGGATACTTTATTACAGCTCTGATCCAGTCTATGAGACACTCATGAGTGCTTGGCTTGAATACATACTTAAAGTATGAGGAGGTATTAGGAGGAATAACAATAGAGTTCAGCAGCTTAACATTAGAAAGATTTTATGAAAGAACTCTGAATGTGGAAGCTACATCCACTGTATTATCAGGGCCATTGTTGCAGATGTCGCTTTCTTGATGCAGGCTGAGAAGCAATGAGTTTTGACAGTGTTTTTGACAACAGATTTGACTCAAGAAGTTCTTAATAATTTAAATTATTAGTGAATCGTTTATGTGGAGGACTCAACTTAATTTGCGATCCATGTACCTGGCAGACGATATCACACTGATAACTGCTAGAATGTCAGGGAGGAATTTCTCAATTGTTTTTTAAAATATATGTGAAATTTTTAAAAGATAATTAGATTACAAGGTCTGTACCAGAAAGCTAGTGAATGTCTGGATTAAACTTCTCATCTTGGGAACAGGCCCCAGCTTGTGTTGGAACTCTAGTTGTAAGTAGCTGAACTTCATAGCAGTGATTGAATTGTATACAGGGCTAGTCAAGCCAAATACATATGTAACTGTGTTGTTCATTTTCCTATGAAATGAGCCCCTGTCCTGAGGATCTGGAGCTGGCAGTGGTGAATCTGCTGCTGGTGTTCATGGGAGCTGTGCTTTGGGCATACAAAATGCAATAGCTTTTGGACTGGAACAATAACCTCAACTTTGAAACATTTGAAATTGTACACTCAGAAAAAGTGACTTCTTAAAAAAAAAAAAGAAAAAAACTTAAGCTTTGGTTTCATAGCTCCAAATGTATGTACATTGATATCTTTTGCTACCAGTACAGTTTGAAAATACATTAAGATTAGTAATGCATTTATATTTTTTAGACAGGCCTTTGAGAAAATCTCAAGAGGTAATGAAATCTGTCTCCAGAGCAGTTTCTTCATCATTCAAGTCATGAGTGGTAGACTAAATCCTAGGTCAATATGTGGAACAATGGGAAAAAAGAAGAAAGTTGAATAGTATCTAAGTGTGTGCTGTCCATTCCTTGCACTGAATAATGTAAACAGCTTGTAGAATAACTGATGACTGAGAGATGTATGAGGTGCTGATTCAGCATTGTGCAAATGGTATGAACTCTGTCAGTTGCTAGATTTTTAAGGTTCTCTTTCAGTCCTTGGAAGCAGTGTGTATGTATGCAGCAAAAATAGCAGATTAAGATAGCAGGTGCATACCTACTGAAACAAGGGATCAAAGTTGTCTCCAAGTTTCCTTGGAGAGAACTAAACTGCACTTTATATGTATTTGCATGCATCTTGTTTTGTTAGTTAAGAAAATATTTTAAGACTCATACAGAAGACCATACAAAAGATAAATGCTGCTAATGGTGTCAGTGGAAACAGTGGGTAGTGTTTAGTGAGTACATCATTGTCAAGGAGAAAGAGCAGTGTTTATACTTCATGGTTATAAGAATATTTTTTAAATCACTGTTCTTCCTTTTTATCCTTTCAACTTTATTTCAGTAGCAAAAGGTAACTGTACTGTTAAGCAAAGAAATTTTTTTTTTCTTCCAGGCTATGGTTGTCTTGAGCTGTGCCTTACAAAAAGCGTACATTTAATGGATTGTTGGAACAAACTGAAATAAATCATTATGCTCCTGTAGCAGAAATTATTTGCCTTTATGCATTTGTTCAAATTCAGAAGTCTTTGCCTACCCTTCTCTTTATTTTTCTTCTATTTGTTTAATACATACAATCCAAAATAAACGTTGTATTTGAGTGTCCCGAGTAACTACAGAGTCAGACTCTTCTCTGCCTTTCCTTCTTTTAGTGAATATTGTTTGAACTTGAGCTGCTTTTCAGGTGTGGAAGGCATGACTAGCCCATTTGCTTATTTTAACTCTTGCACCAGTTACACAAAAGTCACCATGGAGAGAAGGAACTAAGGCACAAAGTGGTTTCCTTTGCCTGATGCTGCCTTGCTCGGAGGAGTGAGGTATTTCAGCCCTCACATGCCCTGCACAGCTGGCTCTGTGTCAGCAGCAACATCCCTGGCAGCTGTACCAGGGTGCTGGTGCTCAGTGTGACAGATTGAGTGAGCCCTTGTGCCCTGCAAGGGGCATTTGTGCAAGGACAACGCTGGCCTGGAATACTGCAGCTCTCCTGCAGCCACTGTGTGAAATTACAGCCCTGTTGTTTCGTATCCTGGCACCACTGAATCCAAACAAAGGCTCTAATACCTCAAGTGTCAGTGGAAGGAATTATAAACTTAGTGTGGTCTTGGCTTCAGAGGCTTTCCCCACTGCAGAGTGTTGCTGCCTGCCTTCCATACCTTTTCCTGCCCTCCAGAAAGAGCATGGCAAGCTCCTCCGTGTAATTGAGTGTCTCCAGATACCAGCCACGGTCTTTGCAAACCCCTGGAGCTCCCCTCTCTGCTGGGGGGTGGCCTGCTGGCCTTCAGCCAGGGGACTGCTCCCAGTGCTTTGTAGCACTGCCTGCAGGTGCTGAACTTCAGAATTCATGATGGTATTTGGCTCTTGAAGAGTGGAACCTTCTCCCTTCAAAGTTACATTAGATGGCATTTTTCCAAGGGAGTGGCTTAACTGTCTTTCCCTCAGCAAGCAAGTTGCTGATACTTGTTCTCCCCACAGGCTGCTGATACACTTGCTGTGAGGCAGAAGAGAAGGATCTATGATATCACCAATGTTCTGGAGGGGATTGATCTCATTGAGAAGAAGTCAAAAAACAGCATTCAGTGGAAGTAAGTTATGTCAGTTCTGCAAATCTTCACATGCCTAAGAGCAAAAAAAGTCACCTCCTTCTACTTCTTCTGACTATATATGACACCATAAAATTAACATTGTGCTAATCAATGAGCAATAGGATGTTGTAGAAGTACAATAAAGTCGCAAATGAACGGTATTTGTTTTCCCTTTAACTTGGTTCTGTGATACATAAAATCAAGTTTAAAGCCTACGGAAGAGAAACTTCAGAAAACTTGTAGTGCTACTTTATAACTTGTAGTTGAAAAATTCACCCTGAGGGAATCTGGAGGGGCTGTCAGGACACACTCTCTCCACCTACCTGCCCTACCACAGTCCCTGCCTATTTTCTCTTAGGTCTCTGAAGGTAAAAGCTCAAGATAAGAATTATAGGGGAAGGAGATAGGCACTGCCAAACAGAAAAACAACCTGCATTCCAAGAGAAGATAAATTTTTGTAGACAGTAATTCTAAATTTGATCTGAAATTAAGAATTTTCTTGTCAAAACACTACTGAGAGGTTAAATGCTCATTTCCTTCATATTGAATAGTAGTAAATTTTTCAAACGTTGAAAATAGTCTTAAGAAATTATCATTGGATGTTTGCTTTAGATTTTCACATGTGATTTCATGAACCCTTATACTTTTTTAAGAGGAGTAGGTGCTGGCTGCAATACAAAAGAAGTAATAGACAGGCTGAGGTATCTGGAAGCTGAAATTGAAGATTTAGAGCTAAAAGAAAAAGAATTGGATCAGCAGAAACTTTGGCTTCAGCAAAGTATCAAGAATGTCATGGATGATTCTACAAACCACCAATATCCTTTTAAATTAATTGTGTGCATTTTGGAACTAGAATTAAAGCAACACTTAAAGTGTAGGTAATGGATAAAGCATAATGCAACTCATTTTACCCTGAAGCAAGGTAAGGCAAGTATTTTTTCAGGTTTTGCTTCAACAGAAGAAAATATAAATCTTACTTACATGATTTTTTAACTTCTCTGACTGTGATTAGTAACATGAAAATAATTTAGCATATATGTCTATATGTACAGCAGTAACTATTAAGCCAATAGTATAATCCTAATATCTTACTTGAAATTAGTTATATGGCTTTCCAGAACTTGAAGTTATATTTTGTTACCAGTGCTTTACATGAATCTTTTTTGTTGCTGCATTCTTTTGCAAAGATTAAGCTATCACCCAAAGATAAATGGAGTTGACAAAGTCCTGAAGCTTGTTGGGTTTCAAACTGGAAAAAAAATCCTGTATATAAATACCAGAGAGTTCCAGCTGCACTGCTTGTAAGCATGTGTTAGCTGTCTTGCAAAAAAGACGCCTGAGAATGCAAGCAGGAAAGTGGCCTTCTTATCTATAATACTATTGATAAGCAAAAAACTTAAAATTACTGGAGTTTCTGTTCAAAAACCGTTTCTGTAAAATGGATTTTGTGGCAAAGGAGATTGAAGTTAAGTGTTAGGGCAGACTTTTGGGAGAGCTAGCACTGAAATTGATCCCCCAGGGAGGTGGTGGAATATCTGTCACTGGAGGTTTTGCAGAAGAGGAAAGACAAACATCTGCCTGGAATGTCTGAACAGTGGAATGATCCTACCTTGAGGCAGAGGGATGAGATGGCAGATGAATTCTGAAGTTCCCTCTAGCAGTATTTTTGTGTGACTCTGGGAAATGCTGATATGTACCTGAATTCTGTATTGTCAAATTAGCAACATAAATGGTATTCTTCAAAACAAGATTTTACATGTTCTCCTTTTTTAAAAGAATCTCTTCTCATTCAAGCTACACAACTATTTTTCTTTTTGTATTTTTTTTTGCTGATACAGGTATTTTCTTTAAAATGCAGAGCTCTTGTTATTTGCAACAAGCCATTCTGAAAGTCAAAAATAATGCCTTGATCACACCTGTAACCATAATAACATTATAGTTTAGGCTCAGTTTGGACAAACTTCTGAAAAGCAGCAAATACCAGTTTTCTGTTGTTTTAAGAAAAGTGTTCCTTGACATAAGTTACATTTTCATATGTCACCCATGAGGATATCTGCAACTGCTTCAATGGTAAGTTGCTGCTAGTATTTCTAAAGTGAGGGATTTCTTGAAAAATAACTTGCTAACTAACCTGCTTTTTTCCTGCAAGTATTTTGAATTGAGAAGTACTCAATAGTGATCAGTACTAGGTAGAGGTCTCATAATGTTCATGGCTACCAAGTTCTGGCATTTTCTAGTTATAGTCACAGATTGTATAGAATGAAAGCTCAGCTGGAGTCCTGGTTTTGGATTTCTGTTTTGGTATTCATACTTTTCAGCAGCTTGCCACGGGCCATTAATGGAACCAGAGACAGGACATGTTGGTCCAACCCTCCAAAAAAACCAGGAAGATCCAAATTTTGTATCATTTTCTGGTGGCAACTGTGGCCAGACAGAGCTTGTGATGCTGTATAAATGGAGCCAGTGGAAGGTCAGTGATGGGGCATTGCTACTAAATCTAAAGGATTCCTGGACAGGTGCTTTGAAGAAATTGCCAGGAAGTGCTGGCAGAGGTTACTTCGCTTGACATCATCTGATCCTGGGGCACTCCAGGGAAGATTATTGTTCAGCTTCCAGCTAGGCTCAAAACCATCTTTTCTTTGCCACAAGGAAGATTTTTTTAAAAATAAAAACACAAGATTAGAAAACTACTGCAGAATTTAACAAAAATGAGCTGTTACTGAAAAGAGTTAATCATTACAAAACATGGAGGCACCTGGCATGGTGCTCACATAGTACTTCACCTAAGGGTTTATTAGGAGGCAGAGAAAGAAAAGTGTTATTCCAAATTAGTTATGTAGAAGGAGGAAATGATATGCAGGTAGGCAAGTGATCTGCAGTTATTGTGCCAGTGCTGTACATGTAACTGTGGTCCCCCGATTTTAACCAACATATTTCAATGCACACAGTAAGCCACAGATGAGTGTGACAGACAGCTGTTGCATCCCAGTTGTATGTGCTGTGGAAGCCATGAGCTTAGATACCCGGAAGTGGTGGCACTGAAGATAGATATTAATACCTCTTCTTTCTTCTGTTCAATCGCTGTGGTACCACCATTCATCAAAGTCATAAAGTGAGATAGACCAGAGAGCTGGTTTAGCTGAAGTCATATGAGGAGCAGCTGAGGGAGCTGGTGTTGTTTAGCCTGGAGAAAAGGAGGTGCAAGGGAAACCTTATCAATTTCTGCAAGTACCTGAAAGGAGGCTGTAGCCAGGTGGGGGTCACTCTTCTCCCAGGCAGCCGGTGACAAGACAAGAGGACACGGCCTCAAGCTGCACTGGGGAGGTTCAGGTTGGAGATCAGGAAAAATTTCTTCAAGAAAGGGTGGTTAAGCATTGGATCAGGCTGCTCAGAAGGTGGTGGAGTCACTATCTGTGGAGGTATTCAAGAAACAACTGGACATGACACTTAGTGCTATGGTCTAGTTGACAAGGTGATGATCAGTCAGAGGTTGGACTCCATGATCTTGGAGGTCTTTTCCAACCTAAATGATTCTTTGACTCTGTGAAAAAAGGAACTAGTTAAATATTTTCACCTTATGTTATATATACAACTAGAAGACAAATGGGTAAAGAACATGATAAACTTGTACTGTTGTGAGAAAAGGTTTTTGCAATGATGGTCTAAGTATTGGAATTCTGTGATTTATACTACACAATATGCTTGGATCTTAGAGGGACTGCACATGTCCTACCACAAGTTTATATATGCTAAATTATGCAGTACTTTAAGTGGATACCATACAAGACTTAAGAAAAATACACTTAACACTTTCTTAAAATTTGCTGTTTAACAGGAGATACACTTCTAGCAATTCAAGCACCTTGTGGTACACAGTTAGAAGTACCTAGACCTGAAATGGTATGTACTGGTTTCTTGTTTACCTAAGTGTTCTAGAACAATAGTGGCAAAGAAGAGCTGTTTCAGAGCAGAGGATTTATCTCTGTCCATGTGCAAGATGAAGGGAGAAAGGATTAGGATTGTTTCAGCTGAGAAGAGAGAGGCCAGACATACAAAAGTGGGTTTTGTACACTTAGATAGACTAATGTTAACCCTGCCTTCTATTAAAACCAAAATACACAAGTGGATTTCTTCTTCTCTCTTGCTTTAAATGTTGCAGCTTTCAAAATAATGCATAGTTGTCATGAATACTCTTGAGAACTCAGTGATTTTTACGTGTCAAGTTTCTCTTTTATATTGTTAAAATGGATCTCTTTATGAAAAAGCCTTTTAGATTTAGTTTGGATGTAATTTAGATTTAGTCTCACGGTACTAGGCTGGATAGAGAAACAGACTGCAATCTCACTTTAGCCAAAAGGATTAAATTGGCAAGATTAAAGTAGGAGGCCAAATTATTTACTTCTGTCCATCTTTAACTTCTTTTTTGTTGTTGTTGTTGCAGTGCTTGGTTTTAAATAGTGTTTACATAGTTGGGAGAGAGCATTGTATGAAGAGTGATAGCCACTGTGCTGAAATTCACCTGAGAAGTTTCACAAGCTATTTTTAGTGAGGCTAAGCACAGTCTAATGACAGTAAAAGCATCCAAGGCTAGAGCCATGAAGCTGATCAATGGTACTGTCTTTGTCCGTCTCTGCTGAAATCAGTTCAGGCAATGGTAAGGTTCTCTGCAGGACCCAAGTTAGCAGCTGTGATGTTGGATTTTGTTTTTTTTTCTTTTTGTTGAGGACTAAAACAGCTGATCTTAGTCTTCATCACCTTGTACAGTTCCGAGTTCTCAAAACAGTAACTTCCATAATACACCATCTTTACAGGGACAGAACGGACAGAAGAAATACCAGATCAATCTTAAAAGCAGTTCAGGACCTATCCATGTGCTGCTTATAAATAAAGAGTCAAGCTCCTCCAAGCCCACAGTGTTTCCTGTTCCTCCACCTGATGACCTTGCACAGCCCCCATCTCAGCCTGCAGCTCCAGCGACTCCACTGAAACCAGCTACAGCTCCTCCACATCCCCCAGAACATGATCCCAGCCAAGGACAGGAGTTACCGCAAACAGCAGCTGCTGACACACCAGCAGGTAGATCCAGGGGTTTTCTTACCTCTGATGGGTGGGGGAGGAATGCAGCTGGAGGGAAAGAAGAAACTGTTAAGAAAGGTGGTAGAAAAAGGAAAGGTAAGAATTTGTGTAGGGTAGCAGCTGTCCATTAAAAAACTACTCCAGGTGCTTAGTGACAGTTCTCAGGAGGTTACAGAGACACCTCTTCCTCTTCTGTGTGGTGAAACAGATACTTCCCTCACATCTTGCCATCTTACACTGAACAGGTTTTGGATGTAATCCTGTTAATTATTCTGAGGTGCTTCTCCAGAATGCATTATGAAGCAAAATTGCAAACCTCTTGATGGAGGATATGATTTGAACGTGTACCTTTTAATGAGACTGATAATACAGGCACCAGTTCCAGCTATTGTACCACAAGGTCGCTTACCTTCTTCCACATAGCCACAGTAAGAGGCTGCCTGAATATCAGGTATTTTTTTCATAGTAATAGTAAATTAATAGGTAATAGGAAAAGATTTAAGAAGATGTTGTATTACAACTGCATGCCTGAGGGGTCCTGATTATCATTGTTTATTAGCCTTTAATTAATTGACATCTAATTAAATTGTGCCTGTGACTGTGGAAGGGGAAGACTCCTCTCACCTGATCCCCGACATTGGCCATGTTCTTCTGAAAAGACAAAGCTGGGGGCAGGTGCTGTGTTCTGTTTCACCATAACACGCTTGTGACGTGCCTTCCTGTCCATGTAGATGGCAGCACACAGCGGGACAGCGCAGCCCCCGCAGGCCCTTACTCCAGCCTCCCGGAGCCAGAGCTGTACCCCAGCCTGTCCGGGGACAGTGCCCAAGCCTCAGCCAGCTCCACTGACTACCAGAGCTTGCTGCCCCTGGATGTCAACTGCATTCTCAAGCCAAACTCATTTGACATTGCAAAGATGGAGGAGCCTGCAGGTAAGAAGTAGCAGTTCGTGTTTAAATATTTCACAGGTTCCCTGAGCCCTTCTCTGTGACCAAATTACCAATGAGTTCACAAAGGAAAAAACAGGTCTCTCTTTATCTTCTAATGAAGCCACCGAGCCAGCTCTGAGGAGCATACTAATTTTGAGCAAATGAGTTTCTTTGCCACCAAATAAGCTTCATGTTGTATATGGCTCTTGGGTTTTAAGAGGTAAGTGGGAAAAATGTATTGGGGGGAAAACTGAGGGATACAAAGATAAGTGTATAAATGATTCTTTGACTCTGTGTAGATGGCATATACGTACATGGCATACTATCTCTGCAGCTCCCCTACACTGCACAAGCCATAGTGTACTTGGCAATTCAGTGTTTCAATGCAAAGAATGTGTTGGCTGCTATAAACATATTAAAAAACCCCACATACATAGAGCATGTGCTCCTGTCTTTCACAGGAAATATCAGTGGAGATATTATCGATGAACTCATGTCTTCTGATGGTAAGTATTTAGCATCTTTTCTAATAATCACAAGTAGCAGCATGGTTTTTGTGTGAACAGCACTTAGAAGGCATCTGTTAAATCTGATGCCAAGAGTCAGTATGAAACTGCTTCTTTCCCATATTGCCTCCTCTGTCACTCTTGTCTTTGCTCCCCTTTCTATTCCCTGCAAGAGTTTTATTTAACAGTCAAAATATGAAAACCTTAATCCAACAAGCACTTACATGCATGAATAACCCACCAGTACTTAATTTAGGGACAAAGAACAAGCTGATGACTAGTGTGCTGCCTTAAAAAAAAAAATAAACTGGTTTAATTCTGTTCTGCCTAAAGCTTTGTGCAGGTGCTTTGAGTATTTTAGAACATAGTTCTGGATGCAGACTGATACATGTCCAGCTGTGGTACACTAACAAAACAAATATCACCCATTTCTGTTCTTGCACCTCTTTGGCCATAGGAGTGCAGCACTGAACCACAGCAACCACAGAATTCATGTGCTCCCTACCTCTCTGCCACTCTCACTGAGGTGCCAGGCAAAGGAGGCGAACTCCACTCACTTTGTTCCTTTTGCCCTGTGCCCTGTAAGGCCTGTAATAATATCTGCCCCTCAAGCAGATCACCTCAGGGCTCATCCAGAAAGAGACGTGGTTATAAGATCCAAGGGGCAAGATGGGATTCCATGAATGTGCCAGTATGTGGTTAACATGGAAACAGCCTCCACTTCTAGAGCAGGGATAGCATGCCCAGCTGATGTACACTGTGTTACAGTTCCTACAGTGCACAGTGAGGGCTGAGTGAGGCTTCTATTCTTGCATTCCCCCCACAAAGACAGCTTCAAGTCCATGCTTGAAATGCAGTGCACAGACAAACTGCTGGCCTCCATTTCCCTTCTGTAAAAACAGAGACAGTGCTAAGTTCCTTACTTATTTGAAGGCTGATACATGCAATATTGTAACAAGACAAAGGAATATAAATATAAATTATGGCTTTCTGGTTAAAGTTTTCAGAAGCTGCTCAGGAACTCTTTTGCTGCAGAAGAAGAAATTAAGCCCCCATATTCCACAGCTATCACTCCACGTCAGGAAACTGACTTAAAATACCATGAAAAAAAATGGTAAATACAGCACTTACTGCCTTAGTTTGAATGCAGTGCAGGTTTTCAGTGTGTATCCCAGTAAGCCTGTCAGATTATCATGACTATTTTAATTATTAAAACTAACTCTGATGACAAACACACTGAATTATGATAGGGCTGATTTTCCAAAAGTGTTTTAATTTAAACTAAACTATTCCTGCTTTACAGTTTTTCCTCTCTTACGACTCTCTCCTACTCCCGGAGATGACTACAACTTTAACCTGGATGATAATGAAGGAGTCTGTGATCTCTTTGATGTGCAGATACTAAATTATTAGATACTGTGTCAACCAGACTACTTATCTACCTCTAACTGTAACATTCTAGACTTCTTCATAACCTAAGTATTTGAATAATGAATGTATAACTTCTTAGTTCACTGACTCTGGGAGTATATTTCCTTTTGCTTCCTTTAACTACTTCACAAAACAAATTCAAGAACAACAAAAAAAAGGGCTCTTATCAAAAATTCTGGCACTTTTTCACCTGAGTGTTTTTCTGTCTAAGCCAATTGTTTGGAGCTTTCTTTAGTAAGAAAAGTGAAAATACTTTGTAGCCTTTTGATCATTTTTAAAAAAATGATTAGGCTTCTTGCTCACAGTTAACAGCATTTTCTTTGAAGCTTTACTGCCAAGAAGCTTTTTATATTCTTTTTTAACTTTTCAAACAATTTTGAAGCTTCCACTGCCAAGTTGAAAAGTGAAGGGCATCAACTTGAGTTATGTAAATTGTTTCAGTGAACCAATTTTGTGAAGTGCCTTCTGTTTTAGCACTTTAAGTTTCTCACACTGACTTCTGACATTCCACTTTCCTAGATGATAGGAAAGGTCTGTTTGTAGTTTGTATTAAAGTGTGCCAATACTTGTATATTAACAAGATTTTTTTAATAAAATTGTGCAAACAAAGCCGTCAGTATTTGCGGTCTTTCATTTCTTGCGACCCCTTCATTGTCCATTTTGCATTACAACTGAGATAACAGGCTTGTGGCAGCATCCACATTTGCTGGTTCCTCTTCCAGATTTGTGGAAACCTGGGAAAAAAAAAAAAACAGTCTCAGTTTAAAACAGAAAACAATCTTTTTATCTGCTTGAAAAAAAAAAAACCACCCAGACTGATAAATACCCATTGTACAGAAGATTAGTTTGTCTTTCATATATTTAATTTAGGCTAATTTTGCAGTCATACTTCAATAATTTGGGGAAACTGCAAGATACACTGAATGTGAGAAATAAGCAGAAAATGCTTTGGGAGCATCATACCAGTAATGTAACACACGCAGCCCAACTGAGACAGGCTCAGCTTTTAGTTCACAACTACTCTCAACAACAGTTTTGCAACTTTGGAGAAACTACTATTAATACAGCCTGAGTGATTAGATTCAGCACTCATATAGAGCCCTGCTAGCACAGGAGCAGTAGTACAATCTGAATTCTTGAAGGAAGAAATAACAAGCCAGCAGGGATGGCACCACTGGCTCCAACTGCCTTGAAATCCTGGGTTAGCTTCACACTGTGCTGGCAGCACTGTCACTTATGTTTCATTTTTCCCTCAGCCTCTCCTTAAGGTATTTGACACTTGTTTAGTTGCTCCCGGCTGTACAGAAACCTGATCACCTCAGGCACACTGAGAACTCATGTCCACTTCTCCAAACTCCACCTTCCCCCAACAGCCAGGATGGGATGGATTCATCTGCATCTCATCCTGAAGCACTGCTTTCTCTCCCTGAAACTGCCTAGAGCATCAGTCGGCAGAAAGAGTTTATATGGAGGAACTCGTCAGGAATTAAATTTTATTAATTAATTCGTGTGCAAGACTGCAAGTAAGCCTGTATAAAAAAGTAACAACTAGACAAAGGCAAGAGAAACATGTCTTGAACCCTGAGTGCTGCAGGCAAAACCTGTACTAAAGAAATTGCTGTTTCAGGTGTTGGTCCTTCTGATGCAGTAATATGAGGGCTTAGGAATTGGGAACAAAGGCAGAATTGTTTGTTTCAAGGCACTGTCAGGTGCTTCAGGTAGGGAACAGCCAGGTTCATCCTCTCTGTGTCTTGTATCTCATGCGGAGATACAAGTTTCAAATCAAGGGGATAGAGCTGGGACTAACTTAAAAAAAATAAATAGAAATCAGCTAGAAGGTAATTTCAAAATATGGTCTTCTCTCTCTACTTTAGTAGTTACATAGAATTTGAACATGCTAACCAGGTTTCAGCATTACCACACAAATGAAATTCATAAAACTGGGATTCTAGCTTTAAAGCAATGCTCTGAGGTGGAAGGGACCCACCAGGATCATCACGCAGTGTGTGGTGTTACCAGCACCACACTCCGACCAACTGAGCTAATTGCCTGCAGTCTTAGAGACACACTATAATGCTTTAAACACACATGTTCTTTTCATTCTCAGACCTTTACACTGGGAAATTACCTGCTGAGTCTTCTGAGGTTCTGCTGTGGTACCTTTTGATAGCTGTCGGATTTCTTTCTGAACTTCAGCAAATGCTTTATTTATTGTGCTAACTTTTTCAGCATTTTTAATGTTTATCTGGGAGAGAAGAAAATACATTATTTTTAACAAAAATAGCACTGATGTGAAATTGCCCCATTTTTATGCTATTATGCAGCCAGTGTTACATGCTTTTCAGTATGTTTTATCTGTTAATTCATTAGGTCATCTAGCTGTGTACTAATAAATTCAAAATTAAGAGTTAAACTTGCTCTATTGGAATGGGAGCCCATAGTGATCCAGAAAGACAACACAGAGAAAACAAAAATCAGGCTTCACAGGCCCTGCTACACCACCCCCAGCTCCTCTTAGCTGGAGTGAAGTCCCAGGAAGGGTTCCTTCCTTCATCTCGCTGGTGGACTGACCCTGGCTGGATGCCAGGCACCCACTAAAGCTGCTCCATCGCTGCCTTCTTCAGCTGGACAGGGGACAGGAGATAAAAATGAAAGGCTCATGGGTAGAGATAAGGGCAGGGAGAGATCACTCACCATTTGCCATCATGGGCAGAACAGACTCAGCTTGGGGAAAATTATTTCATTTGTTGTCAAACAAATGCTGCAGAGGAATCTCAGCTCCAACACCTGGAGCACCTCCTCCCTCTCCTTCACTGACCTTGGTGTCTGCAGGCCTGTTCCTTTTAAAAATTCTCACTCCTCTGTTGTAACTGCTGCTGCTGGTGTGCTTCTTAACTACATCATCCCAGAGGCACTGCCAGTACCTGATGGGCTCTGCCTTGGCCAGCAGCATATCCATCCTGAAGCCCGCTGGCATTGGCCCTTTCAGACATGAGGGAAGCTTCTGGCAGCTTTTTAGAGAAGCCACACCTGTAGCCCCTCAAACCAAATACAATTTGTAAATGATTTTACTGTTTTGAATTTCTTCCAGTAGCTTACCTTTCATCATCACACCTTGCATCCTAATTGTTCGTACTACAGGTCTGGCCAACAACGTCTACCATGTATTGCCACAGTATTTAAAGAAACTCTGTGGCTCTAGCAGAGTGGAATGTGTATCTCTGGACACCTCAGCCTCTCTTTTAGCCCAGCTCTGCCTTTGTAAGTTATTTCATCAAAGATTTTGCTTTCAAAGAGGAAGCACTAGAATATGGACATGTGTTGCATTCTGGGGGACAACTGTCTGTGGTAGAGGAGCAGGGTGGATGCAAGAGGGAATAAACTCTGACCACTGCAGCAAAGTAAGATTCAGCTGATCTCTGCCCTAGCACCTGCTGCTTCCAAAGTCTGGAACAGGATCATAGCCAGGTAATGACCTATTACATCGCAAACATTCCAGAAGCACGCTCACAGGTCTTCAGGCAACCCCAAAAATCAGGGTACCTACTGCTGTTTCAAAGGCTACCCCTGTAAGTCACCTCTGAGCAATTTAGGCAGATGCAAACTGTGAATGGTTACACATATTCATTTTGCTTTCAAAGCCTCCATAATTTCAGAGCACGTATACAGTAACAATAATTCCATTCTGACTGACCTCAAAAACGAGTGTTAAGAAAGCAGTGGCAGTGAGGCTGATAAAACAGGCCTACTCAGATGAACACTTTAACTGGGACAGTGACTGGAGAAATACAGCTCCCAGCTCTGATCAGAATGGATGGACTGCTGGTAACGTGATGTACAAAGACCATGTGTTCAATCCGGGCTTGTCACCATCTCCCAGCTTCACAGGGGTTTTAGAAGGTTTCAATCAGTTTTAATATGTGATATCCTCAGGTACTCAGGCAGGACTCCACAGAAAGAGGCTCTACAGCTAGCACAGGTATCTACATCAAAAGTTGTCTGAACAGTTGCAATGGGCTCTTAGCTATTAATGAATAAGCGTATTTTAGCAATTTTTTTCCTGAGCATCTTCCTCTACTGCTTAATGATAAGTAAATCACATTAAGCCCAAAGGCTTAATGCAGTAAAGAATAGAGCTTCAAACATAGAGAATAAAATTTTATTCCTAATAAGCCACTGACTTTTCATGATTATTATTTAAACCTGTTTCTCCCTTTATTATACAGAACTGTCTAGACTAAGAAGAGATGCGACGCCAGCAACATAAAATTGTTTTTTTCTAAAGTTCGTTACATTCCTGTCTGTCCACCAGACTAATTCATCAAGTGGCTTTGGCTTGCAGGAGAAAATCTGCAACAGCCTTTTTTTTAAAGAGCCATTTACTTATGTTTGTCCAGCAGACTGCAACTGCATCAAACTGAAAAAATATGCCACTATCTGCTTTTATTAATTTTGTTAACAGATGCTTTTCTAGAGGGACAGCTGAACTCTTGCAGAACACACACCTCAGGCTGGAGGCAGGGTTTGAGAAGATACCATATAATGACTCCCTGCTCACAGTAGGAAAACCCTTGCTTAGATCAATCACCCCCATCCCTCTTCCCCAGCACTGCTCCCTGCTCCATGACCTATTCTCTCCCTTCTCTGGGCTCTGTGCCTCAACAGACACGAAAAAAAACACTATTTTTGCTTCTTTGTTTTTCCATTGCTTTAGTATGTTAAGTTGCCTCACAGAAGCATCTACAGAGCCTCACAGCTCATGTAAGGTGCAGAGAGGAATTAAGAGCAAAACATCCAGCAGTGCACACTCCTAGGTCTGTTCGCTGCACCTCACTGACAGTTCAGTTCTACTTCACAGCTGAAGCAATTAAACTGGATCAGACGACGCTCCATCCTTTCTGGTTCTTCCCCACCAAAACGCTTCTCTCTGCATTCATTCATAATTAAGTTTGTTCAACTCACCAACCCAGCACATAAAAATGCAAAATGTATTTTTAATGGCCTTTGCTGCTGATTTAGCAAGTTGAGTCACCTAGTAGGCGAAGAGTTCCTGAGCCGGCAAGGAGAGCTGTGGGAATATAGCCCAGAGTCTGGCAAAGGATCCCTTCCTGGGAGCAGGAACGGGATGGAAAGGAGCAGGACTTCCCCTTGCTAGTTGTACTATGCCCGGTGGTTTGGATCGAGGCGTTTTGTTAAACTGTACCCTGAGTTACACCCTCAGCGACACTGAATGCAGTCCAGTGAACATGAAATCGCTGCACTGCTGATGCGCCCTTTAGCATCGCATTCCCGAGAACAAGGCGAGATACTATCACACTTCCCAAACGACACCCCTCAAGCACAGCCGGATTCTTTCTGTGGCATATGCCTGCAGATTAGTCAAATCAACTTGTCCTTCTCTTTTTGCAGATGATACATCCGCATACAAACCTAATTTTCGTGTGAAAATCGTGAACTTTGCCGTTTTGTGCCCGGACGCACGCTGCCCTTACAACAGCTCGATTTAATCAGTTCCGAGCGCNTCCCTGTCCCTGTCCCTGTCCCTCGTCCGTGTTCCTTGTCCCTGTCCATTTCCGGCCTCAGCCTCGGCTCTGCTTGCCTCTCCCGCGCCTTCGCAGTCAGCTTTTGCAGGACGGGAATGCTGAGAGCTCCTCGGCGCGCGCCCGCAGCCCAAGCGCCAAGTCCAAAGCTCAGCGTTGCCACGAACACCTGCCCCCGGCACACGCGGCGCTTGGATAAATTCTTAGTGGGGTGTAGGTCACCCTCCTGCCTCACGGCCCCGCTTGGGAAGACGTGAAATCTTCCTGTGGCCTATCCCAAAGGGAATTGTGTTTACACTCCTGGGACAAAAACGGGAGGGATGAAGCGGTGCGCTCTTGGCTTTACTTTCGGGAGTGGCGGGAGTGACCCCACGACTGAACACTGCCGTCTTTCCCTCCCTGCTGCACAGCTCGTGCTCTGGCGGGACGGGGGTTGGCGGGACCACCTTCCCTCTGTTGGAGCGGTCCCTTGAGACACGGCACTGCCTCCCTCGGGCCACCCCGAGGGTGCTGGGGGAAGACTGGGGGGAGCCTGGGTGACGAAGGGCTTGGAGTGACAACAGGCACGGACGGGCCAGGAGACCGGAGCGCTGGAGGTGTCCTTATCAGCGCTCAAGGATCGGGGCGTCGCCGTCCGTCGCCTTCAAATCGGGCGCAGCCACCTCTCCCGCCCCAGCCCGTCCCATCCCAGCCCGTCCTGTCCCGTCCCGTGCCGGCAGCAGAGCAGAGCCGAGCCATGCTGCACTGGGGATACGACGAGCACAACGGTAGGGAACGGCGGCCGCGGCCGTCGGGGCGGCCAGTGGGGTCCCGCGGGAAGCATTTCCCGTCGCTGGGCTCGGCAGCTCCCACGCCCTCGGGAGAGCTGGGTGAGCTGAAATGCTTTGTAGCGTGAGAGCGAGCCGATTTTTGTCTCGGCATTCTGCAAAGCAGGCGGCTGAGAGGTGTCCGTGCCCCTGCGGCACCGCCTGCAGAGCCGGGCCGGGCTTGGCTCCGGGTCGGGTCTGCCGCGTTCCCGGGTGGGGTTTCGTTCACTCGTTTGGCTGAACAGTTGCGTGCACAGATCGAGTACGCGGTAGACAGCTGCACTGATCGGAACTGCTGTATCAGCAGTGGTTTTCTGATTCCAGCTGTGTTCTTCTTCTGCTACACGATGGGAAATCCTAGCTACTTGACTGGGTTATTTAAATGTATAACTATGCACCTAAGAGGAGATGCTTTTGGATTTTAGTTGTTCCGTGGGTTTCTTCATCTTGTCAGTCTTTGAAGTCCCAAGATGGGCTCATCAGCAGGCTTAAAGACTTTGCTCTGTTTTGCATCTTCAGTCATGCAAACGCTGCTCCAGTGTGCAGACGGTCTCACAAGTCATGCAAGTAGAAATGAAAGTGTTTTGTAAATTGTAGGCTCAACTCTCATAAAATACATGGAATATCTTACATTGTCTGTACACAGAGAAATGAAATGCCGTGACAGTAAAGGGAGACAGCTATATATTTCCATATACTAATGCCTATAAGAATATGCTTTGTATATATTATTACTTAGACTTTGGAATACTGTTTGTGCAAATACTGCCTTTCCTTCCTGGCCCTCTTGTTCCATCTTTTCTGGATAGATATATTTTTCCTGAAAAACTGGATGGTGGTGGTAGATCACAGGGATGTTGCAATGATTGGGTGTGTTATCTGCTGTTGTGCAGTCTACCCTACCCCTCCCCTGAAGACGTAAATGAGTCTTGTTTTTCAAACTTTTTTCTCCATATGTTTCTACACTTTGAGCTTCACCTGCACGGTCCAGATAAGAAGCTCACTTTCCCTCCCTTATCCTAGCTCTTCTTGTTTGCTATTCTCAACTTCTAGAGAGGGGAGGCCGCCAGAATTTCTACCGGGGTGGCCCTTGACCTTGCTTGAGGCCCCATCTCTCCTATAAAACTCTATTTACTGCCTGCCTGGTAACAGATTTGAGGTAGAGTTTGCCTTTCACTCCTTTCTTGGAGCCCCACAGCCCCACAGCCCCACAGCAGAGTTCCTCATCAGTCCATCCCTTTCACCACACCTTTCTCAGGAGATGAGAGGAGGGAGGCATGGATATCGAACACTTCAATGCTCTTCCCTAGCGTCAATTTTATTGCTCAGCTTTTTCTCTTTTACTGCATTTATTTTACTGATTTTGCTTGTTTTTATTGTTTGATTGAGCAGCAGTGAAGGAAATTGCTCTGATTCTTGAAAAATTTTGTTGCCCTTCATGGCCCTGAAAATAGTTTCTCTGAAACTAAGATTACTTTTACAATTGAGACAGAAATAAAGTGAAATTAATTAAATCTGGTATGGTTATATAGTATGGTTGACTACTTGAAGAGTTTTAAAGGTATATGTTCACTCTGACTTCTGCATTTGTCACTTGAAAGTCACAACATAAATCATTATGTGCATAAACTGGCAAATATTAAAACATACATGTCTGCATAAATGGAATATCTGTGTTTAAGAACATGGGCTCACTGTTAGGTATAAAATTAAAAGTTTTGGGGATTGACCCTGACTGGACACCAGGTGCCCACCAAAGCCATTGTATCACTACCCTCCTCAGCTGGACAGAGGAGAGAAAATAGACTGAAAGATTCAGGGGTTAAGATAAGGACAGGGAGAGATCACTCACCAGTTACTTTCACAGGCAAAACAGACTCGACTTGGGGAAACTAGTTTTGTTTGTTGGTTATCACATCAGAGTATGGTAACGAGAAAATAAAATCTTTAAAACACCTTCCCTTCAACCCTCTCTTTATCCCAGGCCCAACCTCACTCCTGATTTTCTCTATGTCCTCTCCTGCAGCAGCTGCAGTCAGTTCATCACATGTTGTCTCTGCCTCTTCTCTTCAGGGGGAGGACTCCTCGCACTCTGCCCCTGCTCCAGCGTGGGGTCCCTCCCATGGAGACAGCCCTCCATTAATTTCTCCAATGTGAGTGTGGGAATACACAAGTGCTTCCCACAGGCTGCAGTTTTTCACAGACTGCTCCACATTAGATTCGCCAGGGGGCCCCAAGTCCTGCCAGCAAACCTGCTCCAGCTTGGGCTTCCCATGAGGTCCTGCCAGGAGCCTGTCCCAGTGTAGGCTGTCCATGAGGTGACAGCTTCCTTCAAGACACATCCACCTTCTCCAATTGTGACCCTCCACGGACTGCAGGGGGATCTCTGCTTCACTGTGGACCTCCATGCAGTGCACAGCTGCCTCACCATGGTCTTCACTACAGTGCAGGGAATCTCTGCTTTGGCTGTGGAGCACATCCTACCCTTCCTCTTGGTGGCTGCAGAGCTGTTTCTCTCCCATATTCTCACTCCTCTCTTTTCGGCTGCTGTTGCACAGGAAGGAACGCTTTCCCCTACTTAAATCTGTTATCCCAGAGGTGCTAGCACTGTCCCTGACAGGCCCAGCCTTGTCCAGCAGTGGGTCCATCCTGGATCCAGCTGGCACTGGCCTTATTGGACATGGGGAAAGCTTCAGCAGCTTCTCACAGAAGCCACACCTTCAGCCTCCCTGCCACCAGTATCTTGTCACACAAACCTAATGCAGGAAGTTCTCGGTTACTTTGATGCATGTTTTTTCTGAAATGCATGAAAGCGTTATTTTATTTCTGTGAAAACCTTGGCCTTTGTTTCCTTGCCATTTTTCCTACCTCACAGTTTTTATGTTGCTTATCTGTAGAGGCATAATACTGAAATCTTGAAAACTGGCTCCAGTGTGGTGTCATGCATGCTTTTTATTGCTGCTCAAAGTTCCTGTCAGGATGGGAATGTTCCTGCCCCTTGAGTCCTTTTTCATTTACAGGGGAATTGCTTTAGTTAAAAGGCAAATCACAGAATGAGTAAGGTTGGAAGGGACCACAGTGGGAATCAATTGCTTTCACTTTACTATTTGTTTAATGAAATATTTGGTAATTATTTACATGTATTGTCTTTTACTGCAAACATTTCTCTTGATCTAGTTACTACTGTAATGCTGAGGCATTTTATAAATAAAAGGGATATTAATTCATAGAATCATTTAGATTGCAAAAGACCTTTAAGATACTTCAGTCGAGCTATAACTCCTTATACATTTTTTTCTTTCTGAGAATAATTACATCATTTCAATGTCTGCTTTTTAAAAGGTGCTTAATTTTACTCACTATGAATTTTTAATTGCTTTTGTTTGAGCTCATCTTACTGTAACCTAATATGCAATCAAATTACTTGCAAACCTAAGTTTATACATTTAAGCACTCTGTGTTTGATAAGCTGGGCAATGGATTCTCTTTAGAAATAATTGAGGCTGTGATTCTGTCAAGGTCGGACCATACTAAAATAATGATTTTTCTGTATATAATAGCAAACTGTGAAAAAAAACCAACCCAAACCCTTTTTCACCTGTACATGCTCCATTTATGCACGTATAATGGCTCACTGGAACTCAGCTGTATCCTGTAGTGTCTCACTGGGCTTATCTCAAGTTATCCTGTTGATGAAATTTGTAATCTTTAGCTTCAGCTGAATCAAAATGCAACCCTGTGAGGTGCTAAAATGAGTTCTATTTGCTGCCAAATTCCTAACTGCCTTCATTGTGAGATCTGTTTCATGAACTGGCTGTGTGCAATGCTGGTAAGTGGTACATGCAGCTATAGTCTGACCTAAAAGTGTCAGACAACTCATTGCCTGTAGTGATTCTGTGTCCAAAATAAAGGCATGAAATCTTCAGAGCAGATGGTTCAGTTTTTTGTCATAAATCTCAGTCACAATAGCTTTGATTGTTTAAAGCTACTAGAAAATTGCCTCTAGCAAGAGAACATTTTCCCGACAGCAGGAGAGGATTTCATAAGTTAAAAAAGTGGTATATTAATCATTTTCATTCAGTAAAGCAAAAAATGAAGGGGAGGAATTAATGAGTTATACTCTCTGGATATATCTTAAAGTGCATATTTATAAAACTGAAGTATACATTATTTTAACATGGAGGCATCTAATTCAGATCTGAATTCAGAAGACATTTTCACCCTGGAGATCCCACTGGCTAAAATCTGATTATATGGCATGCATTTGAGAAACTCTTTCAACAGTAATGACTTTTTTTACAGCAGTCATACACAAAGTTTGCATTGGGCTAGAAAATGTAGAAATTAATTGATTCACAGTTTTCCTAGAGTGGCAAAAGCATGATAATTGTACTAGATTGCTGGTAGATTACCTATTAAGGAATACTTCTTGATATAATCTGGTGGTACAAAATGAGCTGAAGTTTCTTGATATTTTCCTGTATATTTTGAAAGGTCAGATGTCTGATAGTTTGTTTACTGGTAGATGTTTAATCACCATAGCAAAACAGTATTTTGGTCATCTGAGCCAAGAACAAGTGCCAAACAAGCAACAGTGTCTTTGTAGAACTGAATATTACTGTTAAATTATTAGGTAGTGACAGAATCACAGCCTTGGGTCCTCCTTTTGTCACCTTGTATTATTTCTGAATGCAAGTCATCCATATTATTTAATTCAAATAACTATAGTTATTTCTGAGACAGAACAATAGGAGACCAAGTAGTTAAGCACATAAATATATTTTTACCTTTTCTCAGTTAAGGAGTATTAGAAATATTAAAATTAAATAGCAATAAACTTTTTCTAGGCATCCCAAATCACGGTAGCCAGGTATAAATTATGAAGTGGTGCTTCTGACAAATAAAATTTTGTGTTGCATCCCTAACTACAGGGTATTAGGATCTAAACACAATTAAAATTATATTCTAAACTGTATGTAATTAGAATATTGAATAGCTTTGATGACCATTTGTGAACTGAGAGGAATTAAGTTTAAACATTTTTGTGTTTCAAACCAGTAGGATTTTTATCTTCTGCCTTAGAATCTATTTCTTTATTGACTTTAATAGTAGAGTAATTAATTTTGAACAAACCAAGACTGAAAGCCTTTGTCTTTGTTCTGAGGCTTAAGTCTTAGGCTATTCTTTACAAGTTTTTCCCACTTCTGTTTTTCAGTGCTCAGAGGAGAATCATTCTCTGCCCAGGTGCTGTGCAAGCAGCAGCCCCCTGGCGCTGTGGGCGCTTCCTTCCTGATTTACTGCCGGGGTGGGGGTGCAGGGCTGCTTTTAGCACCTGTGGGTTTCTGAGCTGTGTTCACTTCTATTGAAGTCGAGGAAAGAAAAATATCTAACAGCTTTTGATGTTAGGCTATTAACCACTGCGTCATACATTTTCATCTTTTTTTTTGTCATCATTTTTATTTCAGTGCTAAGCCATCCAGGAAGACGCAAATCCAATTTTTACACAGTTATCTTCAGTATAGGGAGATAGTTATGAGAATTTCCAATGAGGCAAGTTTTATTGGACCAGGTTCTGATGCTTATATTAAGTATTTCTTATATCCAGTCTCTCAATTGATTTATTATGCTTCTTATCATTATAAGCCTGGAAGAAAAACAAGTGCTGTGCTTTACTGAAAGATCTTTTGCCCTGCAGACTTTCACCTTTCACCTTTCTCTTTTTCCTTTCTTCTTTCCCCTCCTTTCCACCCTAAACCTTGTTTTCTGTCTTTATAGAATATATTCCCCAGGCAACTTCTTGTTCATATTTTTCTTTACCCTCTTATCCAAATAGGGTTAAACAATGGCACATATATTCTTATTGGGAATTATTGGGAGCTCTCCGATGTTTAGTAGGCAACAACAGATAACTCACACATCCTTGTATTTTAGGATGTCATTTGGCATTTTCTCATATCCATATTATTGATTTATTACCTTTTCAGGTGACATTTGGCTTAGCCTGCTTAGAGAGAGTATGGTTGAGATGACTAATATTGATTAACAGTTTCTTTAGTCCTATAAATTCTGCCTAAGTCTGGTGAATGGTGCTGCATCTGTGTCTGGAATATCTACTCTCATCAGCTGAAGGCAGTAAAAAGCCAAACCTCCCCAAGTGTTCCTGTTCTTTGATTTTGTCAGTGCTATAATATTTTGTGCCTGTGTGCATGGATACTTCATGATGAGAGGGTGACAGTCTCTCTTTCTTGTGACAGCTGGTGTGCACAGTTGTGGGCTGGGGGGAGGTGCTCAGAGGTCCAGCAGTGTTTAGGTTCCAGGCAATACCATCAGGTTCCAGGCACTGCCATCAGATTCCAGGAGCCACTCAGCATTTTCTGACATCACCAATCACCATTTTTGACATCTCCCCATCTCATTCAGAGTGATCAGTGGAAGATAGGTTCTCAGGTCTTTTGAAGCAAATGACTAAGGCATAATAAAATTCTTAATGCAGGAATTTGCATAGAAAAGAGGAAATCCTTAAAGACACAATGAGACATGATATTAGGCAAAAATGACATGTCAAAAATTTATTGGGACATAGTGCCTGTTGGATACAGGATGCCTGATTTGAATGAGTGTTTGTTGTATGTGTCTTGTGCATAGCTGAGTCTTACCTGGGAATAATTAAGTATCTACATACTGCATGTGGCCTTGTTTAAAGGTGCATGCAAGGTACATGAAAGGTCCTGAGAACTGCTATTACAGTATGGTGCAGCAAAAGTAGCTGAATATTTTGATCTATGTTTTCCTGGTGCATCCTTTTTGAATTTAAAAGATGCAGATGAGGACAATTCAAGCAGAGTTCTGTTTCATGAGAATGTGAGTGCTGTCAGCAATTTAGACTTCTCCTCCAATGCATTGCAGGGCCTGCCCACTGGAAGGAGGTTTTTCCTGTTGCTAATGGAGACCGTCAGTCACCCATCGACATTAAAACTGAGGAAACCAAGTACGATCCCTCCCTCCGTCCTCTAAATCCCAGTTATGATCCAGCTTCTGCTAAAATCATCCTTAACAACGGGCACTCCACCAGTGTGGAGTTTGATGACACCGTCAACAAATCAGGTTTGTTCCTTTACTTTTGCACTGTAACTTCCTCCACCAGTTCCTAAATAGAATGCCTACAGCCTGGGCACATCTCACTGCTGAGTATGAACTCCTTATGAACAGTAAGGCTTTGCTCCTCTGGATGAGAAAGTCCTTTTTCCCTGTCTTTCAGCGTGACACAGTGTGGGAACATATTTGGACACAAGTTTGAGGTTGTGTTTGTCAGAAAGTGCTGGGATTCCCTACTCAAAGGAGTCATTTGATCCACCTCCACCAGCTGGATATTGCCAGCTCCCTGTTTGAACAGTGTTGTGTACAATTTTTCAAATGCTGCTCTCTCTCTCTCACTGCAGATGAATCCTTTATGTCTCATTACAGGTTCATTCCAACCGAAACGCTCAAATCTCTAATCTGAATTTAGCTGCAGGTTTGGTTATATGTTTTTTCCCTTTTTACAACCTATACTCGGACTTCTTATGTCAAGTAAGAGCCAATACAGAACAAGTGAAATAGATCCCAAGTAATCCCTTTTCTTCTCTGACAGTATTATTGTCCCAGTCTTTTCCAGGAGTATGTAGCTTCCCTTTTTGCAAACAATAATTCTTATTTAGAAGTTCTGGTTTATCATACTCTTTGTAATGTTAGTGCCTTCATCTTTGAAACCTTCTCTTGGATTTTGGGCAAGCCAGCATGCCTCTCCTTGAAGCTGTAGGAGTGCAGAATCTTCAAGCAATAAAATAATTTTGTAGCTGTGTAAGGCTTAGCTGAGGATCCAAGACCATATGATGCTTTCACAAGAATCAAAGCCAGAGAGAGACTAATTTTTGATGGCCCATTAGTCCTGAGAACTTATTAGCTCACGGTGGCAAGAGGGAGAGGGATAGATGGAGACACCATCATGTTTTTGTTTCCTGAACAGTATTAGTTTTAAACTTTCTGTCAACATTGGATGTTGCCTGAAAGCCACCAGCTGACCATCAGTGATCGGTCTGACCTTGTGTCAGATGCCACGGAACTTCCCAGAATTAATCTCTGCTTCGAGCCTAGTAGATGCTGGTGAACTAAAGTACATCTCTTAGAAAAATGTACAATCTTGATTTCAAATTTTCCAGCGATGGTGAACCTACCACAGCCTTTGGTAAGTTGTTCTAATTGTTAATTACCCTCTCAGTTTAAAGAAAAAAAGGTAATGAATGTGACTATACCAAGAACCTCTTCCACTCTCTTAACTCCATCCATGAAGTGACAGGGCCTGAACACAGTGTTTCTCTAGGCTTCCCCTGGTACCAAAGCAATGATAATGTGATCCTCCTCTTACTGCTTTCCTCAGGCCATATCTCCAAGGATATAGTTCATATTATGGCAAAGCACTGACAGATGTTTATCAGATTAACAGATGGAATCCCCAGTTTCCTTCAGTAGACTCCATGTCTTCTATGCTTGGACCAGATTCAGTCCACAATCATAAATTGAGTAATTCACTATTTTCCGTAATATTTGTCACTGACAAATTTTATCAGTATTGTTTTTGTTTTCTTTCAGGTCATTGCTCAAAAAATACTGAATTTTCTAGGGCCCAAATTTGGCTTCTGGGGCACCTCTGTGAAGTAAGAACTCCTGCCATGTGTTGGTTTCATGAAAAAAGTCAAATTAATTGGTACTAAATACATTAGCATCTTCTAATGCATTATTAACTGACTCCCATATGAACTATTTCCTCACTTTGGTCAACATTGGAACTGGGCTGTCAAGTCTGTAACTGTTTGTGTAAGTCTGTTTATACTCCTTGGTACCACATTAGCTCCATTCTTTGAAATTTTTCTATTGATCTTCTTCCAGCATTTTTAAAAATTTGAGATAATGGTATTTGCCTTAAAAACTTTTGACTACCCTCTTCCTTAATTACTGTTGGAATGAAAGGGTTTTACTATCACTGTGTGATGTCGCAGAAATATATTAACAGGCCATTTTCCACATTTTTCAGCATAAGTATTTCATGCTGGTGCATTTCTACATAATAGTTTTTCCTCAGCCAGTTAGAACACTGATCTTTACACTTTTCTATGATTATTTGCATCCAAGTTTAAAGTCCTTAAAAGAAGGAATTTAAAAGTGCCACTGCCTCATCTCCTCTGTTTGATAAGTTTATAGGCTGCATGTTTTTGAGTTGAAGCTTTAAGACAGTTAAATATTTTTTCCCAGAATAAACAGTCCCAGTTCCTTTTTACTATCCAAGCTACTTGTGTTAGTAAACAGGCGACTTAAAAAGTCCTTTTTCATCTTTATTTGATGTATTTTTTTCCTAAGAAAGTTTAGGGTTTGGACTAAACCTAGAAGAGAGAAAAAAATGCTGTTGTCATCCCTACTGCTCTTAATTTAAAAAACATCATTTAAATCTCCCCTCATTTCCCCTTAAAATTTCTATGATGAGCTGGTAAACTATTCCAGACTGATTCCCAAACACTCAGAGGACATGTGGTGCTGGGAGGGTGGAGTGATTTGTTTTGCTGTGAATAAGGAATCTTTCTGAGTGTAATTCACATTCAAGGCTCTGTGAAGAGATATTTTGATTCCAAGTCTGACAAGAAAATTATGAGCACTTGCAAGAGCAAAATAATGAAAAACCCACCCATATGGAGGAATTAGAACAGAACAGAATAGAAATAGAATAGAATAGAGTAGACTATTTCAGTTGGAAGGGACCTGCAGCAATCATCTTGTCCAACTGCCTGAGCAGTTCAGAACTAACCAAAAGTTAAAGAATGTTGTTAAGGGCATTGTCTAATGCCTCTTAAACGCTCATAATCCTGGGGCTTTGACAACTTCTCTAGGAAGCTTGTTCATATTTGACCACCATTGTGGTAAAGAAATGCTTCCTAGCATCCACTTTAAATCTTGCATGACACAGCTTTGAGCCTTATCCACAAGTCCTATCACTGGATACTTGAGAGAAGAAACCAGCAGCTCCCTCTCTGCTTCCCCTCCTCAGAAGTAGAGAGCAGTAAGAACACCCCTCATTCTCTTTTTCTCCAAACTAAACAATCCCAAAGTACGTAGCTGCTTCTCATAGGACATGCTTTCCAGCTCTGGCTAATTGCAGTAATATTACAGTTGTACAATGCATATGTAGCATTGGCTTAATTTTATTTATGTTAAATTCTCTTTCTTTTCCTCAGACTCCAATCTGATATAAATGGATCTAGTTGCAAATGAAGGAAAGAGCCCTAAAAATTTAAGCTCCGCCTATTTTCCACTAAATTGCAAAGAGGAAAATGAATTCTGCTGACATATGATTTTTATGATCCTGCTCCTTATTCATAAAACCTATATTTTGAGCTTAATTTCTTAATGATTCTTTATTTATTCTATATAATCAAGAGAGGAAGCTCTTGAGTGTTGTAAAATAGAAGTATTTTCCCATTCTCTGAGAAATATCCAATATTTACAATAACAGCATACCCTTTAGTGGGCCATAACCTGCTAATTTGCCCTCGACAGGTGAGGGTTGCTGTAGTACTTCCAAGAAATGGGAAATCTGAGACAACTTCTGAGGAGGAGCAGAGGAGTGTCCGAAGACTGAAGTCTGGTGTGAGGTTAGAGGACGTGGGTAGAGACTCCCGTTCTCTCAGTGAAGCCTTTTCCTCTGCTTGGGTTTCCAGTGCTGACTGGGGGGCCGCTCAGCGGGACCTACAGGCTGCGCCAGATTCACTTCCACTGGGGATCCAATGATGAAGCCGGCTCTGAGCACACAGTGGATGGGATGAAGTATGCGGCAGAGGTAAGGCTGTACATGGAGTCAGCTGTCCCTCTAAGTTTGTGACTAGTTTTCCATTGCAAGAATAATGTTGCCCTTCCTCTTCCTGCTTTTCATCTTCCCCACATTTTATCGAAAGACAAGTGGTCTTCCTGAAGTGTTGCATGTTTGGTCCTTTCTCAAAGGAGAACCTCTTTGAAAGCTTTGGAGAGGATTAAAAAAGGAATACAGAAGACAAGAGCTTGATAAGAGCAAGACTTAATGTTCAAGAGTTATTTTAAACTTTGTCTTTCACTGTTTCTTTATTGGAGAACATTTTCAAAGTCATCTTCAATGACAAACCACAGAATTATTGGATTTGGGGCCTATGTAAGTTTATGCAAGACTTAGGAATGTTGCATTTTGTGGTGCACTTAGCAATATGATGGTTATGACATTGAGAACCACACTTTAATATCTGTGGGATGCCTGCTATCAGTGGGATGGCTGCTGTCTATGGGGTACTGTGCTTCAGTGAAGGTGGTGTGCCACAGGGAGAAGTACACCATCTGCTCTGGCATGGAGCATTCACTCCTGCTCTGTCTCCTTTGGTGCATTTGAGTAATCTGCAGGAGAAGGTTCTCAGTATGAGATTTCTCTTTGCAAATGGAAGTAACAGGGAATATTTTCAGGAGATTGAGGTTTTTATAAACATAGGATTCAGACAGTGTCAGAGTTTTCTGGGGTTAAAAAGAAGTAAAAAGTGTAAAAATAAATGGACAAATAAAAGGCGTAATACTACAGAAGAAAAAGATGTAATGTATACACTGTGGTGTGATCAGATTTTACTGGAAATGCTATAAAAGATACTGGTCAGGAAAAAAGATCGGTTTTCTAACACTAATGGGGAAAAGTGACATTTGCAGTGTTTAAAGGCTTATGTTTTCCACAGGAACCAGGTGAGATGGAATATAAAGAATTAATAGAGGTGCTTTAAAGCCATTAAGTACCAACCCCAAATTTCTAGCTGAGAAAATATATGTTTCCCATCTAAGAAACCAAATGGAAGGAGAAAATATCTCTGAATTTCTAGCCAGTCTAAAAGCCTTTCTGTTACCTGTTGGTTGGGTAACCCTCCACAAGAAGCTCTCTAGATGTCACTTTGGCTTTGGGATAAGAAACTCAGAATTAAAACCAAGGATTCTGAATATTGTTCGCACAAAAGAAAATACCTCAGAAGGAGACATGAAGACAGTTTCAGTGCTCACCTTTGTAAGGAAGATGTGCAAGGTTTCAAGAAAAAGCATCGACTTTGAAAAAAGAATCGAATTGAAAAAAGAATTAATGAAGACTACAAGGTTTGGCCCTTAAGCCCACCAGGATGCAGAAGGGATCCATGGCTCCATTCTTTGTGACAACATACAGTCTGGTCAAGGTCTCTTCACAAGCTGCAGTGACACAGCGGTGGTAAGATGGGATATATTCCTTAGAGAGAAGTCACAAGCCATTGAGAACGGGTCTGTACCCAAAAGTGTTCCACATTCTCTTTGGGGGTTTTGGGAGGCTTACCTTGTTGGGTTTTTTTTGGCAAAGATATGAGGGAGTGGGAGTGGGCTTTTAGTAGCTGTGGGAATTTTTCTTTTTGTTCTTTGCTGCATTGTTTTTGGTGGTGTTTTTTTTTCCAAATCCACAATAAAAGTAATTTCTGACTGAGAGTATCTGTTTCCTTTTTCATATGTAAAAATGTAATTGTTTAGAAGTTGTTCAACATAGGTTCTGTGAACTTAAAATAGGGAGCAGTGCAGACACTATGAGCCCCAGGATACTAATGCACTTGAGAAAGGTTTAGTGGACCACGTTCTCCTCCTGGTGTAGTGTATAATATTCTTAGCAACTTTCCTTCAAGGATTTCTAAAGCTGTGAGCCAGCATGCGTGTCATTGTGGCTGTACATGTATTATTATTGACAACAGTCAATGGAGATTCCTTACTTGCTGCAAGTAATGTTTCAGCACTTTAAAGCCCAAATGCTTAACAAACATTGATATCAAGTAAGAATTCCATTTTATAGATATGGAAAATTGAAACTCACAGAGGTTAAGCAAGGATTGATATTTATAGTAAAAATCTTCCTACTCCTGGATCCCTGTTTCAACCATGCAGCTGTGTTGCTTCATGTAGAAATCCTTTAAAGCAGGTTTCAGCTTTCCTAAATTGTTCTTGCTTTCCTTGTCTTGTATGTGCTTTATTCCAAAAGGAAGCTTTTTTTTTTTTCATGGGTTCATCCCAGTTTAAGTCATTCAATGAGTTGCTTTTCAGCATTCCTGAAGTTCCAAATCTGAAAAGATGGTCACCAATTTTAGAAAACCCAATCTCACACCCTGCTTCTGAGCATCTTTAACTAAAAACTATGTGTAATAAGATTTACTAATCCATTGAGGATTTCTGAAAGTAATTAATGTTTGTGAAGTACTTAGAGTTAAGTGCTGTGTGAGTGTGCTCTCTCCAGTTTGGCAGTCAGACCATGGCTCAAGGCTGAAACAACCTGGCACTTCCTGGGAACCAGGAGCTCCCGTCATGAAGTGTGGTCTGGAATTTGGAAACCTAATTTAACAGGAGGGACTTAAGTGGCATGAAAATAGACATCACAGGCTTTTCCTCTTCCCTCCTGGCTGGATAGTGTCTTTAAGATTCTTAAGCAAATATGACAGGACACTTCCAGAATAATGCATGCTGGAAATGCAAATGCTCAAACCTGAGATAATCAAGCTGCTTGTAAGGGCATCACTACTTGTAGTCATAGAAAATAACATTTGAAAAGTGTCAAAAATGAAATGCTGATGTTCCCTTAAGCTAAACAAGGGAAAAGGGGTCAGTGCAAGTTTAATGTGTATTTGCCTATTTTCTAGCTATTTATGTGGATGATTAATGTTGCTGAAAGCTTGATTAAAGAAAAAGAGGAGTAAAATACTAATGACATCCTCATGAATTTCAATCACTTTTTAAAATCAGCTGTACTAAAAATGGATTTAAAACCTCTAGTTATATAACCATTGGCTTTTTTTTTTTTTTTTTTTTTTTTTTTTTTTTTTTTTTTTTTTTTTTTTTTTTTTTTTTTTTTTTTTTTTTTTTTTCTTAACTTCTCAATTCAAAATCTGGGGGCCCAACAGCAATGTGACAGGCACTGTGGTGTTCTGATTGCTGCTAAATTTTTAATAATCTCAGCCACTGGAAATGCTTTTGTCATTTGTGTGAACTACATATTTACTGATTTCATGAAATATCTGTATTTAGAACACTGACTGATTCTGCATACAAAAGAGTAAAATAGAGTGTCAAACCCAGTAAAGTTCAAATATTCATTTGCCACTACTGGAGTTCAGCGAGAGTTGATGCTGTCTGTGTCTCTTGCTTTTCAGCTTCACGTGGTCCATTGGAATGCAGAGAAGTATTCCAGTTTTGTTGAGGCAGCTTGTCAGTCAGATGGACTAGCAGTCATGGCTGTATTTCTGAAGGTAAGAGGGGAAAGCTTCAGCCCTCATAATAAATCTGCATTATAAGCCTAAAGAGATAACCGTTATGGTTGGTGTAATTATTGCTAAAGAGATACTTATTTTATATTTATTTCCTTCATAGTGTTTAGCTGCCAATACAGAAAGCTGTGTTTCCTTTAATAATAAAAATATCAGCTTAACCAATTCTTCAAGACAGTTAGACTCTTCAGTTTGCCTAGTCTGCAAGCCCATGCAACATTAGATGTGGAACTTAATTCAGGTGCCTCTATTTGGATCCCAGTATCTTGTTCTTGACTGGCATGTTCCTTTAGGAGGACAGCTTGATTTGAAGATTTCTTTAATGGCTTGTTTCTGAGCTGGTAGTTTCTTCTAGAAAATAATAATAATTAAAAATGCAAAACCAGAAGCTGGAGAATTCCTTAATAATTATTTTATACCTTTTTGCCTTCTGTACCTGTTCTAAGATTAAATTCACGCAACAGCTTCACTGACTTCTGTATGAAGAAGTGGATGGGGAGTTCCCACAATCTATGGCAAAAGATAGGGCTTTTGTCAATTCTGTGGTTTCTGGTGGCTGACACAGCTTCCTGAGAACAGCTAGTACTGGTGCTGGCACAGTCAGAGGGCCATTCCATGCAGCAGTTGCAAAGGACTGCTTCAGCAATTCAGTAATTCTGTCTTTCAAGTTTGCATTTCAGTGGCTCAAGGGAAATGTTACTGGATTTCTTAGCACGCAAATTCTGTTTGGAGTGTTCTTATATAAAAACAGTGTTTTTAATGTTATAAGCAGTTTAAATTTCTGATGTTAGTCTGTAACTTTGAACATCCTGCATATTAAAACATGAAAGATAAACGGTTTCTATTCCCTTGTACTGAAAATTTTGTAATTCTTTTGTACCTGAAATAATTACTATGAGTTTCCAGAATACTATCAGCAAGGGAGTGGATCTTCTTTATGACCAGTATTATATCTAAGGACCAGCTAGTCACAGGCTTGTACTCACAAAATGCATCTGGTCTTACAGTCACTTCAGTTATATAAAGCAGTTTCACTGTGCAATTGCTTTTCATTAAATTTTGTTGCTTTTCTCTGGAGCTTCAATGGTTTTTTTTCTTTGGTGTTAATAGATTGGTGAATGCAACCCTCAACTGAACAAGATTACTGACCGCTTGGACACCATCAGAATCAAGGTGAACAAGTGCTTCTAAAAGAACACTAGCTGATATTGGTGGTTGCTTTTGTTGGTGTTTCTTTATTTTTTGGTAGGGTTTTTTATTTTTTGAAACCTGGCTGCTACTCCCTGCATCTTCATGTTTCCTTATCCCTAGCGATTGATACCTGATTTGAGACAGTTTATGTGCATTCTGTTTAAGTTGAAAACTAAGTAGACAAAAACCAATTTTTACACAGTAAAAGATATGGGGAAAATGCTAATTCCTCAGACAACCCGGTCTCTGATAAATCTGTTCCTATGAGGATAGTAACAGGGGAAAAACATACTTTATGGAAAGTTGTAAAAAAGATGAGGGAAAGAAAGACTTCCTTCCCTGTTTTGCTGAGGTACAGTGTGAGAAATAACCTCTTGTTTGTGTGAGAGAAATCAGCCAGACTCTCAACATGATGTTTCGGACAGAAATCTCTGGCATCTACTGGTTTCCAGTACAGGGAGAAGCAGAAGTAACTCCTGGGAGGAGTGAGTGGGGAGGGAAGCAAGTGGCAGTAACCTGTGGGGTAACTCTGCCAGCCCCATAGAGACCACACTGAAAGTCTAACATCTTCTGTCTTCTCCCCACAACTTCCATCCCATGGTCATCTGTAACATTGGGGAGCCTGTGCTAACATGACACCTTTCATGGTGTCCTGCAGGCATCAAGGAAAGTCACAGCAAAGTTATCACTGAGATAAGACCTCAAAAAGGCATTGATTGACAGGACCTCCTGTCATCACCCAAGATGCTGCCAGCCCACCTGATAGTGGAACAAGCTTTACCTCCTTTGGCATGATTCACCTTGGCCTCTTGCTTTGAAATAATATTGCCCTGGTATTTCTTTTTCTTTTCTTTCTTTCCAGGGGAAAAAAGCACTATTCACAAACTTTGATCCCAGCTGTCTGCTTCCCAAGTCCCTGGACTACTGGACTTACTTTGGCTCTCTCACTGTTCCACCTCTTCTTGAGAGTGTCATCTGGATTGTTCTGAGAGAGCCCATAAGTGTTTGTTCTGAACAGGTATCTTTGGATTTTTCACTGCTATAAAAATGTTGCTTTTTTAAGAATTGAAATTGTAAATGCCACCCAAAATTACAGTTTTTTGCAGACCTTGCCACTGCAGACCTTATAAGATTTTCAAAAGCCAAAATTTCTGTATCAAATTTACTCTAACCAGTTGTCTTTCTTGATGTAACAGCTATTTATTATTAATTTTTAAAAGGATCTGCATACTCTAAAAATTAACGAACAAAAATAATTCATAGGGAACTTAAAGGAAAAAAGAGTTCTGGTGATGCTTAGAAGTTCTGGATCTCTAGTTGATTTAATTATTTGCATATCCTGCTCAAACCTAATTTTTGGCATTTTTTCCTGGCAGACAAGTAGTAAATTTCTTCTTGCATGCTAAATACATAAAACTTGATGAATTTACTAGACTTGTGAAAAGGGAATACTATTGTAATTAGTTGGGGTTATGCTAGGCTGTTTTAGGAAAGCTGTGATTCGACATGAAAGAGTCTATTTTCATTTCTTGTTAAAGCTTCATGCTGTATCTTAACTTGGCAACAGTGACACCCAGCGGGGTAATCTTCTTAGGTGTAAAGTATTTCTGAGTACAGACCTCATACTCAGCAGAAATGGTGACTTCAGTCTTTGCTAAAAATGTTAAGGCAGTTCCCTGAATGGGTTGCTTGTTAGGAAACCTCAAATTTCTGTTTGTAATTGAGTCGAAGTCATTTATTTGCTCAATGTGTGTATTTTTCTCATCTCTATCTCCTCCTCACTCGCCTCAGTCTGGCTTTGTAAGGCTCACTGCAATGTGTATGGATCTAGGACTGAAAACTTGTGTTAAGGTATCAACTTTCCAAAGACAAGCCATTTTTCAGGTTTAAAGCTTCTTATTTGGGCAAATATATAATTAATACATTCTAAAATGTGAAGTGCAGTAAACAGCCACGAGTAACAGGCTCAGAGAATGTGATGTGGGAAAGTGTCAAGTATAGTGATCCTTTATTAGTAATTTTTCATAAACTTTAGCTATATCTTATGTATTAAAGTAGAAATTGCTATATTCTTATCAATATAAACATGCATTCAGCTTGTGTTTGTTTCCAGTAATGTCCACCATTGTGATTGATCACTCAGCACCGTGACTGATATTGTTCTACCATTTAATTTTATTCCTTGAGTTTGTATTTCTTTAGGGTATTAGAGTTTACTACGGACTTTTTATTGCACTTTTCAGGTTGAAAGAAATTAAAAATAGCTTTTAAGTGTTTAGAAAGTTACAGGACCCTGAATTACAAATGTTAGCTTCAGAATGGGGTAAAGCAAGATAGCACTGACCTTTTCTGCTCTTGATGCCATTATGATGCAACATGCCATACAACTAAATGCTGTTATAATGGAATGGCTTTTGTGCTGTCTGACTTTGGGTAATGTAGGAGGGAAGTAAGATGATATACAGAGGTAGTAACTATCAGAAATATTAGAAATTAAACAAAATTATATACTTAGGTCAGAAATCAGGCTCAGATTTCCCAAGGTCTGGAGCTCTGATGAGATTTCTGCTGAGATCAGCATATGCTGAGTTCTGACTAACTGCTTGTCCTGTGTCTTCACAAGGGAAGAATTTGGAATCTCTTCTGGTTTGAATAAGTGCTAGTTGCAGAAGTTTTCTGTAGCACTACACCTGCAACTCCAGGTTAATTGTGAATATACTCTCTGAATAAGGAAACATACAGAGAACGTTTGTATGATAAGAAACATAATCTCATTTTTTTTGGCAAAAAAACATTCCAGAATCTCCAAACTATGAAATTCAACTTAAAAATATAACACCACTCCCCTCACCCCCTGCCCCCTGATTTAGATCAGGTTATGGAAGACAAAGTGTGAATAAAGGAAGCAGGTAATCCTTATGCACATTTTCATGTTGACATGTATTTTGGAATATTTTCTCAGTAGTCATCCTTTTCCATTTACAAGGATAGAAATTGTGAAATCGCCATTCCCCTCATGACTTAATAAAACACAGTTCTGTTCCTTCAGGTGGAAAAAATTTTTAAATATTAAAGACAAGTGTCCTTAATATTTACATGCTTTTTCATTAGTATTGACATGAGGGTTTTCTGCTGAATCTTATGTCTCTTTCGGTTACAGCTGGCCAAATTCCGCAGCCTCCTGAGCACTGCTGAGGACGAGGTTGCCTGCTGCTTGCTGAGAAACTTCCGGCCTCCCCAGCCTCTAAGGGGACGAGAAGTCAGAAGGAATTAAAGGAGTAAATCCAGAGTAGCCTCCCTCTGAAACCAAAGGCTGAATTCCTTTTAATACTTAATATACTTTGTGATTTATTTTTTTTTTTTTGTGAGTTGATTTAACAAATAGGTGTTATTTTATTACACAGGCAAGCATGTCCAGGGTTGTCACAGGTTCATTGATGGTAACAGGTCTGACTGGGTTTGAGTGCACTGGCTTGGAAGCACTGAGCCATCAGCATTGCATACACAGAGGTCACTACTAATCATAAGGGTCAAATGTGGTGAAGGAGTTGCCCAGATTTTGCCACCAAATTACTGAAAGGATCCCTGGTATTATTGACAGTATAGGATTTCTGGGATCATTCTTTTGGTCTCTAACATAACATTTACCTTCTACATAAACTTCACATTGCAGTTCTCAAGGAAAAATATTTCAAGGATGATGTAACTTCATTGCTGACTTCTGCAATACCATGCTTACTTTCCTACAAAAGGCAGTAATGACTAGCAGCATTCAAGTAAAACAAATATTTATATGATCTTGTTATTCTGGCTGCTTCATAGCAGTAATTATGTTAGGTTGATGGGGTTTTTTTAAAGCAAATAGTCAGGATTTTATATATTGCAAGATCATGTCAGGTAGATTAGGTGTTCCTGAATTTCACAATGTCACCAGATGAAATTGTCCTGAAACCTGAAAACTGCAAGGTGGAAGGGAATAGAGGGACCTGTTCATGCCTAAATCCAGTCTGTTGCATTTGGTGAAAAATAAGGGATTATTACACTATATCCATATAGCATCAGACTTTTGCCACTTAAAATCAAGAGGCAGGGCTAGCTGTTGTTCCAGTCTGTTGCACGCTGCAGCGTGAAGCACATGCTGCTTAGCTCTCATCTCACTGTGGAGCACAGTACTGCCCAGGTATAGAATGTCTCAAGGTGCTGGCTGATGTTCTGCTCTCATAGTTGAACTTCAGTAGTTGCATTATGTTCCAAGACCAAAGAGAATAGTCAGAAAGAGCCAAAGACAAGAGAATCAAGTCAACTTCTAATAAAAAGCTCAGCCCTCAATAGCAGTATGTTGAGACATCTGTCTTTATGAGTTGACTTGAGCCTCCTTTCTCTCAGGAGCTTTTTTTTATCTGAATATAATTGGGGTTTTTTACAGCAAATATTTTTATTAATGAACGTGCCATAGGATGTAGCTTAGGATAGAATTAGATTTACTCTCAAACTGTGAGAACTACATAGTGAAATCCAGTGATACCTGAAAGAGGCAGCTAGAGGTTTTACTGGCAGCAGCTAACACCAATCTCTGTAGTACTTCTGACAAATTCATCTTCCATAACTGCTCTCCTTGAATTCATTTTTAAATAGGTTTTATATGCTCTGCCTTTTATCTCAATGGATCATTTGATCTTAGATGAACAAACATGAGGGAAATCACAATCAGGATTAACTTTATATGCTGTTTTAGAACAATAAATTAGACATAGACATATAGATATTTTATCTTAGTTTATGATATGTAGACTTTTTTGTTTTCTCCTCCCCAGAATATACCTATTATATCTGCAAGGCCTCCCAATGCCTTTTGAATATTTTCTGAATAAAAGAACACAAACAGACCATTGGAAAAATAAAAGGCATTTAGCAGCACTAAAAATAAAAACAGGAGTGTGTTGTATGTTTTCACTTCCTTTTTTAGACTTAAGATTACATCTCATGTTTCCCTGTTATGTGAGTAGCTACAGAATGTAGAAAAAAATGTTTACAAATTGCAGGATGGATACAAAGGATTTGTTTGCCTCAGAAGAGAAAGGAATAAGGCTACTGCTTCATATTGTAAACAGAAGTTTTACAGAATATGTATTTATTCCATATTTTAAACAGTGGAGTTGATTCAATGCTTTTATATTTATAAGGATTTTCTCAAAATAAAATATGGATTTTATGAATGTGTCTTGCATTTTCTATTGAAGAGCCTAAAGTTTTACAGAGAAGTCTATACTTTTATAATTATCACCAGCAGCTTTAGGTTTGGAAAAAATTGTCACCCATCATTTGAAGTCTGTCTTTGGGAAGTGTAGTATCAGGTATGTCTTTATGTTCCAAATAAAATGGTTTTGGCAATGGTAAGACATGCAATCAATTCTGCAAGTTTCTGATAATGCATTTTTGAAGTATTAACTATTTTTATAATTATGCTAATAAGTTTTAGAAGTCATCATTCAAGTAATTCCACTTTTGTGGAGATGCCATGTTCATGTTAGATTGGCCTAGCTGAAAGTTAGTGGTGACATCTGAAAAAGACTAGAAATGCTCAGTTCCCTAATGAAATCCTTTGGGAACTGCTTCTCAGGTTATCCATCCCCTACAACTGCAAAGCAAAAATTTGGACACAGTCTCAGCTCTGAGCACGTGGTTGCACCCTTAGTCACTAATTTCCTCTGTGCCCAAGCTACATCGAATCTCAAACAGACTACTCAGTGTGCTCCCTGAGAATCTTGTCACAAGTATGAACTCCATGTTTTCCTCTACAGCAACTGAGGCTGAAATATGTCATCATCCCCAGCCCCCTGCAGCCACACATCTCTTTGATCAACTCTTAACTCTCTGACACACTTGGAACCTTTATATTAAGAAGAACAGAATGCTCAGTGACCAAAAAACATAGAGTGTATTTGCTGAAAATAATAGCTGTCAAGAATTGTGGGCTGCTGGAAGGTTGATCACCCATAAATTTATTCTCAGAATTAAATAAACCACAGCAGAGCCCTGGGGTCAGCTTTGCTGTTTTTGGCACAGGAGGGAAGCAGTCTGCTCTGCTATGCTTATAGCATTTGTCATCATTCTCATGATGTTTTTAATGCTGCACATGTTTAACATCAGCTGGGAATTTTCTCTATGTCAAACAAAAAACTTGAATAGGATCTTCCCTTCTGGAGTACAATGGGCTGAAGATACACCAGACATCTGTTTGATGCCATACACCCATTTGCTAGGTACCTATGTTTTGTCTGCTGGTTTAGAGATTTGTCTCTCAGTTGCTTCCAGGCATGAACTGGGACCTAAAAGAATTCTAACAATGAATTTGAAGAAAAAAAAGCCCCAAGTCATCAATTAATAAATCTCAAAATAATTTCACAGAAAAAAAGTGGAATATAGCATATGAATAAAATATGCTATATTAAAATATGCTATATTCATGAATAAAATAACATAAATCAAATATTTATGTTATACAGTTCCTATAAACTTAATGCAAAGAAAATCCTGGATTTAGATTCTTGTAGCTTTAAACAGGCAAGGAGCAGATTACAAGAGCTGAATCTTCAGATGTTAAAAGCTGCAAAAAATTGAGAAACTTGGAGCACCTTCAGGTTCTAAGCTCAGCATGAAAGTATGAATACCAGAGGAATCTTGCTGAAGAGATGTGGCTTCTTTCTTTTACTATCTAATAATTAGTCTTAAGAAAGCATGGTGACAAGCTCCCTTATCTCCTCTGCAACTAACTTCTGACCTAGCTGTTACATTTTTTTGTTCTCCCACCCGATCTGATCTTACCTTCTAGTTATAGATGTGAAATACAAAGGTTTGGTCTGTGATTTCATCACTTAGATACTGTTATTTCTGTATCTCTGATTTGTGAAGTGCTTGACTCAGTGACAGAGCACCTTCTCTGTGTGTCTGCTGTTTTTGTGAGACAGGAGATAATACTGAAAGGCTGAAACAAAAAAGTTTCTAAATTCATGTTTTGTTTCCTACTTCTGTCAACCTCTCCATCATTTATGCCAAGTATAAGTTTTCACTGTGGTGAAACATTTGCCTGTGTGATCTGTGTCTCTTCTGTGCAGCAGAACTTGAGGACAGGGAATGTCTCTGACAGAATACTCGATTGTCATGTGAAAACCAAGATTCTCGGCCTCATTAACAGAACTGATGTGCTGCACTGTCAATTCCTGTGTCTGTTTCTATTTTATCAAATTTCATCCACATACTTGGGTAAATAAATTTGAATAATTTGTAGATACTACTGACGGTTTCATTTTTCAGATGAAAACCATATAGGCTACATGCAACAGGTAGAAGAAATATGTATTTTTATGAAGATCTGATTTAATTATTTTTGTGTCTCTGGTTTGTAAATATTTGAATGAAATATCAGCTGTACAAAGGCCAACACTTTGCTTCCAGTTCTTTTCCTTTCTACAGTTGCATGAACAGCAGACAGAAATGTGGCCTCAATATTTCTTCTTTTTTAGCAGCACTTTGGTGATTTTGAGGAAAAAAGTGAACCCAGTCATTCTTGGTGGTTTTCAGACAGATTTTTCTTGGTTTCTGTTTTCCCTTTGTCCTGTTGAAGCTTCCATTTCTTTTATAGTTTATGTTTTCATTAATAAACTGGCAAATGATGCTGATGATATAAAATCTTCCCCTGTCAGAAACAGATGAATGATTGAGAACAGGGATATTGGGTTAGAAAAGATGAAAACAGACTAAGCTATATTAACTAATCTAAAATTCTGATCTGATTGGGAAAAACTGAGTGGTGAGATGTGGGGAAGATAAAAATGCTAAAGATAGAAGAGGCACTCTAAAAGCCTTCTAATAGAAAAAGAGGCCGTTTTTATATTGCTTTTGCCGATAGATGTCACTGTGGATAAGGCAATGGTCGCCGTCCCACTGACAGGACATCCTGAGTAAGACCCATAGTGTCCTGAAAGCTCAGCCTGTGAAAGAGGAGTATGCAACATAACTCACCTGTTAAGGATGTGCTGTTGATAGTGATTTGCTCCCTTTCTTAAAAGTGAACAAATTGGAAAAAAAATGAAATAATTACTTTCTGATGCATAACAAAAGATACTCTGATCTTAAAAAACATATTTAGCTGAATCTGGGCATTTCAATGCTCCCCTGTTTTCCGTAAGCAATTGCAGTTATATACTTTCACACATGCTTAAAGCCACATGCCAGAAACAACCACTATAAGAGCAAGGTAAGTTTTTCTGCATTTTCTTCTATCTGGAAGTTTCCCTAAGCATTAGAAAAATATATATCAAAGTCATTTGTGTGCTGGGAGCCTGGACAGTGCCCGGCTGCATTAGCACTACCAAGCAGGCTCTGTAGGTCTGGCACATTCTGGCTTAGCTGGACATCCCTGAGCCCATAGAAAGCCAATGGGCAAAGCATGGGCAGCAGGACACACTATGCCAGTGCCTTAAATTCTGGCTGCAAGCTATGGGCAAGGAAAAATTAGCACATACCGTAAATACAGCTGAGCACAGGTAATCCTCATTAACCAGTTGTGGGGTTTTTTAAAGGGTGCAGTGAAGATTCATATGGAAAATCTGATCAGTTATTTAAACCAGTTTCTGCTTCAGTTTTCTGAGTCAGATGAATGGTGGTGCTCATTTCACCACTCAACGCACCACTGTCACCTCACTCTGCATGAAGTTCCAGAAAGGGCTTCTTTACCTGTCTCTCTCAGTTACGAGATATTTAAATATCACTGTAAGAACTCAAGGCAGGCTCCTTGGTTGACACAAGCACACTGTAAATGTAAATGTAAATGTATGTTAAAAGAGCTTTGTGGTATTTCAGAAGTCACATCAGTCAGGTGAAGTCCCTAGTGTCCAGAAAAAAGGAAAGATTGCACCCATTTTTAAAAAGGGTAGAAAGGGGCACCCCAGGAACTACTGACCTGTCAGCCTCGCCTCTGTTCTGGGAATATCATGGAAGAGATCCTCTTAGAAGCTATGCTAAGGTACAGGGAAGCAATTTGAGAAGCCCAGCATGGCTTCAGCAAGGGCAAGTCCTGCCTCACTAAACTAGTGGTCTTCTAGGTTGAAGTTACTACATCAGTGAACTAGGGAGAAGTCATGGATGTCATCTATTTGGACTTCTGTAAGACCTGTGACACAGCCCCTCACAACACCCTTCCCTCTAAATTGGAGAGGGATTGATGGGATGGATGGACTGTTCAGTGGATGAAAAATAGGCCACATATCATGCAGAGGATATTGGTCAATGGCTCAATGTCCTGATGGACATTGGTGACAAGTGGTGTTCCTCAGGTGTCTATACTGGGACCAGTAATGTTTAGTGTCTTCCTCAGTGACACAGACAGTGGCATCAAGTGCACCCTCAGTAAGTTTGTGAATGACACCAAGCTGACTGGTGCAGTTGACACAGCTGTGGGATGGGATGCCACCCAGAGGGACCTGAAGAAGCTGGAGAAGGGGGCCCATAGGAATCTCACAAGGCTCAATAAGATCAAGTGCAAGGTGCTGCACCTGCGTCAGGGCAATCCTGGGTATCAACATAGGCTGGGGATGAACAGATCAACTGAACGATTTGGGGATCCTGCTGGATGAGAGGCTGGACATGAGCTGGCAGTGTGCACCCACAGCCTAGAAAGCCAATTGTGGGCTGCATCTTTTTGTTTAATTTATTTGCATATCTGTCATTTTTGCTGCTCTGGATTTCCTCCTTCATGTCAGCATACAGAGGGTATACACAGCCTACATGGCCCCCACCTCTGGGTTATGGCAATCAGGATGTAATCTGGTAATCTACCCCTGCAGTGCAGCCATGGCTGAGTGGGAACACCCAGGATATCAGAGCTGAACAGAACTTGAGTAAACATGCTGCTTAGGTGTGATATTGCATAAATAATACAATATTAGCAACATTTATTGCATAATAAAACAATACAAGTCTCATAATTGTGCATCACTTTTCCCTAGTGAGTGGTGCATTGTATCCTGACGTGTTCAGAGGTGTTTGTAGAGGCATTCATACTAAGTAAATGGGATCGAGATTAAAAAAAAGATTCAGCTAAGAACTTTCTCTTGCATCTTGCATCCAGTAGTTCATGCAGGAGGAAAACATGACTGACTGAACTGCTTTTTAGTGAAATAGAGAAAGCTCCATTTCATTTTCTGGAAAGTGTGTGTTCCTGTTTAGTTGTGCTTTACATGATGTTATTTATATGTCTGTAGTGGACTGGTTTTCTATTATGGCTTAAGGCTCTTTAGAATCTTTGGCCATCCCAGCCTGGGCAGTGGGGCAACTCTTCAGCCTGCACATCTTTGAGTGCTAAGATGTGTTTCACTTCTAGTACCTAGCACTATCACTGTGGTAGGCATTGAACACACATGAACTAATGTTTCTTACTGGCACTGTTACTTTTCTTATTTGATAGCAGAAAAGCTATCTAACCAAAGAATAAAAGCACTAACCAAAAGAGAGGCTAGATGGCTAAAAAGAACAATATTTAGTTGCATATTCTTGTTTGCTGATAGTGTTTTCTGAGTTTACAGCAAGGCATGAAATCACACTCACTATGTAAGTACTACCAAGTTACACCAGTGAAGAGTTGCTGTTAAAAAACAGTGTAGCTGGTTCAAAGGCTGCCCATCAAGGCACTCACAGAGGCAACTGGGATGCCTCAGGCTAAGCGGGGAAGAGCCACCTACTTCTTGAATTAATGTGCTAGCTACCAACACCCCATGCTTTTCCAGAGGGCAATCAAGCATGTCTGCTGTGCCTTGCAGTGAACTTATTATCTGCGCCTCTCAGGGTAAATAAAACAAGCCAGGACTCACTTTCTGGTCCAGGAATAAGGGCCATAATATGTCCTAGGTTTGTATAGTTGAACTTCCTGCATATTTTATTCCATACAATCAGAAACCATAATCTCCCTTGGTTTAGTGAATTCAGGCTCTTTCGCAGAGGGTTCTAGTTGACATTTGCCAAAACCACACTGGGGGGCTTCCACTTGACCATGGCCAAAACCTTCCTTCTCCAGCTGTTAGTAACAGTTGTGTTAGGGCACAACTAACACTTCTGGCACGTGCTTAGGGTGCCATCATCACTGTGACCCAGGGCTTCACCACAACCTCTCTTCTTTCTGAATCCCTCTGGAGTGGCTATCTGACACCTTGTCCCCAGTCCGTCTGGACACTTAGCTCCATAGAGTGGCTGCTGTGTGAGCACTACTGCACATGGCATTCCTGCACAACAGCACTATTTAGATGTCTCATAAATAAGAGAGGTAGCCCGGTGTCTGCTTTATGGAGTTCTTTACTTAATTTAGCCACTGGCATTCATCCTAAGTTTCATTACAAGTGCCAAAATGCATCTTCTGGAACCTGTTGTATGTTTTCTTGTGCCTTTCCTTATTTGCAAAATGGTGCATTAATGCTTGTTCCATTCACTGTTGTCTTGCATGTGGTCATTCATGTTGTCTTTCAGCAGAAATTCCAGATTTTTGTGACTTTTGCCTCACAGAAGCCAACACTTATATGAATGCTGTTTAACCACTGTCTTTGTTAGGTATGCAGTCAAACTAGAACCAACTGGTCCTGTGCTCTGAGCCAGGGGCTTGAGGGTGAGATCAAGGATTAGAAATTGAGTCCCCTCTTCTTTCTCTTTGAGCAAAGGTTTGCAGCCTGGAGAAATGGATACGTAGAGGGAGTTGACATAAATATGTAGACATGGATATGTAGACATGGATATGTAGAGGGAATTGCCAGGACAGGTCACATATCTGTTTTAGAGAGAGCACTGAAAGGTGTTTATAAAATGCTGCGTTTTAATGGTAGGTCTGTTCTAGGGGACTGAGCCACTTTTAGGCTGGCAGCCTTGTGCAGAAATTAATTTCTGTTCCTAACTCTGCAACACTTTTCTTTGTGGCTTTGCAGAAGTCACATTATGTCAGTATTTTCAAGCAGATACTTAACTCCTTGTTTAGCCATTTAAAAAGAAGCTTTCAATTTCCTTGAAGTACTGACTACCTAAAAGATCTCCTAGTTAACAGAAGCTCCAACCCTGTGGATCACTTTCTGTTGTGGTGTTTAGAGACTTTAAAGCATAACCTTTAGAACAAGAGCTCAGGAGTAGCTGCTGAGTCTTATTATTTGTCTAACCATCTCACTGGAATAACTGTATCCTTGTATGTTTGCAGATATCCAGAAGAACGTGAGTAAGAGCACAATATATGTCACAGGCCTTTAATACAACTAGGTTTTAATATATAGTCCTTTATAATTATAATATTGTTCTGTTGAATAATTTATTTGAATTCCAGCTATGTTCCTTCCACAACTGCTGTAGTATCACAGAAATGAGATTTCAGAAGTATATCTAGCACTTGATCTCCTGTACATAAGTGTCTGGTCTTGCAACTGCCTGAGCCAAATATCTGTTCTCCCCCTCCCTCTCGTCAATCAGATATTCTCAAATGAGTTAAAATGTCAGTTGAGGAAAGAAATATGTCTATAGCAAATGCTTGAAAGCAGAGCTAAAGGATCACAGGATAGCACAGCAATGTTCCTGCCAGGGGAACCTAGGAAGCGAAGCAGGGTACAGTGAGTGAAATAGGAAACAATTCTCTAGGTCTTGGCAGAGCTTTCCCTTGCAATAGTTATCTAAAACTGTCTGGAGGCTTTCCCTGGAGCCTTTCTCTCTCTTGACCCAATAACAAAAGAATTCATGTTACAAATTTTGTTGTGGGATATGTAAAAGAAATGCAAACCACCAGATTGTTGGCTGACAGTCTTGGGAAATACTGCCTTAATGTTAATGTTGCAGGACTTGTTCAAGGGCTAAAAGCACTCAGAACAGCTGGACTGTGGCTGTTTCAGGCATTTCTCTTAAATACATGCATTTTTACAGATAGAAGACACAATGGATCCATGGGACTATAACTCCAAAATATGTAGCAGAAACAACCTGTATGATTCCATGAAGATAATTAAGAATAAAGGGTCTTGAGAGGTTATTAGACCACACTTCACAATGGTGCAGATCAGTGCAAGCGCACACAGAGGGGACATGCAGATCTGGCCTCCCCTGAGGAGTGCAGGGAAGCCAAATCACACAGACAGAAGGGGCTGTGGATGTCTCCCTCCTTGCTCTTCCTCATGGGGAACCTCCTGATAAGACAGGGGAGGTTCTATTGCATAAGTTGCTGACAGTGTTTTGCGCCACTACTACCAAATCTGTCCTAACACATTTTTAAAGGGTAAATCTAAACATTTCCTGATGTCATGTTGCAGGGGTGCCAAGGGTTAGTATCTCCTTATCATGAGGAAGCAGTTTGGTTTTGAGGGACAGCCCAGATGACCAGATTGCCACAGGCCTCAGCTGTCTCCTGGTTAACACCCTCCAGCTGAAGGATCGAGCTTACAGCAGGGCAGGAGAGAGTGTGCTCTGACATATCATTTCTAAAAGTATTGGCAGTGCATGTCTTGGTCTTTTACATTAGAATCACCAAGTCATTTAGGTTGGAAAAGTCCTCTAATACCATCAGGTCCAACCATTAGCGATTCACATTGTTGCATTGCTCTGGATGCTGAATGTCCCAAATTCACCTAAGATTTAATTGCATTAGTCATGCCAGACACTAACTTTTGCAGTCTTTTGGCCCCATTCACTTATTTATCCTGTTCAGCTGTGGTTAAGGAGCAGTTTGCTAAAGACTCCAGTGGCAATAAGAGCAGGCCAAATCACCACCACACATCAAATCTGTGGCCCCAGAAAAGCATTTTCTTTTCTGATTGGGAAGACAAAAGTGCCACACATGACTCAAACAGCCTGAGAAAGTCCACATTGTTCTAAATGAAGTGGAAAACAAACACAAAAGGTTTGAACACTTCCTGTTACAAAAGTAAATGAAACAACACAAGTTCGCTAGCACCCATGTTTTGAAACGCAGCTCTTCTTGAGGGGTCTGTGGTTTAAATGGGCATTTGGGTAAAACATCCTTCTAGAAGCATGGGCAAAGTTGGAAATATTTGTTATATCAGGATAAAAGGCAATAATCTCAACCTACTCAATACAAAGGCGTATTTTTTCTAGTCCTCACCACTGTATCTTTGATAAGGAAAGGGAAGAGAAAGATATGTGTTTTCAGTATGTCAGTAACCAACCTCCAGGAAACAGTGACAATTGCCAAGCTATCCAGCTTGTTGAAAGTCTCAGCTGCATTCAAATTCTTGTCTGCTTTCCAGTGAACGACATAAAGCTAAAAACCAATTAACAGGATCAATTTTGCTGGTTCTATTACAAAGAATAGTATACAATTAGTGAGAAATAGAAAAGCCACTCTGCACTCTTGGGGTCTGAGGAAACTGAGAATGTGCTTGCAGATTTATGGTGGTCAGCTGAATTGCCCTGGAATTGTCAGGACTCACTCAGGCTTTACCTTGGGTAGGCAGAACTGCAGGGATTCCTGAAAACAATTTAGGGGTAAGTACACAGAAATGTGGACAAGCACAGCTTACAAAAGACACATTTTTCTAACTCTGCTGCTAACAGTTTACAGTGCATGCCTTTAAAAATGTTGAACATTAAACAGCACTTTGAGGAGTGTAACCACTTTGTTACACATTGTGCAATATTTACTCACAATAGTCCCATTTACTGCAAAACATTGATGGTATGGCCATGAATGTCATAGAGTTTTAAGGAAATTTTGTTTAGTCTAGCGTTGCATATTGTATCTTGAGCTCTTTTTCTTTTCTCTTCCTTTTTTCCTGAATATAAACTTCCAGTTTGGAAAACATAAGAATTTCTTTAAATGCCATCTCACCTATGAGTATGCTTAGCAATTCTGTAGGAATTAAAAGTTACTCTATGGCAATAAACTAGTCCTGGATTACTTGTATAATGTTTCAGCAACATCACAAGAGAAAATATAAAATCTTAAAATACAAGGAGGAGATTCTAAAATACAGAAACAGAACATGGAAATTATCATGTAATAGACATAATCTTAAAATTCTGTTTTCCATTCCTTTTTGTTTCTAATTAATTTTAATTTTAAATCTGAATTGCTATATTTTCAACTTAATGTCTTTACTGTTTCAATATATTTTAAACTATTGATTCAAATCAAACTCTCAACTCTTAATCATGTGCTGATTAAACACAGCTGAATGCACTATCTTTTTCAACTGAAAGCAGTTCTAAGGGGACACCCCTTTCTTATCTTGGCTGTATCAAGTGAGATAACTTCATCACTCTGAAAAGAGAAAAGGCAGATAGTTCTGGCCATGTGTTCCTAATGCCTGGATAAAAAATGTATAATCCATCTCCTTAGTTTATCATGTTGGAATGTTCATAAAATCTAAAAAGCTGCCAAAGATAACATTACATGGAATGAATATGAATAGTTTGTAGTACGCTGATGACTATTAGAAGGACTTTAAGGCACTGGAAAACAAATAAAATGTGTTATTTTAGAGATGTTTTTAAATTTTTGTAAAACAGACCTTGCTTCATTATCTGAAGAAATTTAATGTACTGGACAGCCACTGAGGCCCTTACTAGATAACTTTTTTCCATCTTTGCTTTATTAATTTCTTCTGTGTTTCCTTCTTATTTGCTGTCTTTGAAAAGCCAGGAGGAACAAAACCAACAAACTCAACCACCTTGCAGTGATCAGCATAGTTGTAGCTTTGAGGAGCTCCAGGTACAATTATAGTGAGGCATTGGGTGATCAGGCTCTCTAAAAAGCAGATGATGTAGTGCCAAACTCAATGCACTTGTACAGCTGACCTTTTAAACATTCACCAGAGGTTGTTTACTTTTATACCTGTACCTTACAGCCCCATTTCATTATTTAAATATGGATTTAGATTATCTAAATTTAGCTTAATAAGCATGGTAAACATAACCCAGATTGCTCTTGCAAGGTCAACTTTGCACATGTGGGGATGGTATTGCTTTTGTAAAATAAAATACTACCAAATCTACCTACATATGCTTTTTTTTCTCCCTAGGGATGATATATGTGAACAGACCTTAAAAACTTGACTTTGACTTTTCTTTCTTTGACTCTGCCTCTAAGACATATTTCCTTCCATCCACTGTGTGCTCTGAGCTTTGCTCATTAGTTGGAATAGAAATGAAACTGCTGCAACATTTATGTTCCAGACAGGGGTGCTCCAGTCAGCCTTGCAAATGCATGAATTATGGTAAAAACTTTATCAATCAATAAAGTCTTCCTGGCAGCCAATTTATAGATTTCAAAGATTTTTATACTGTGTGAGCAGTTTTCTCCCTATTCACACATTTTTACATGAGATTATTTTAAGTATCTAGAGGAAAAAAACCTGACAGTTTATGCAGTTAAACCAAAGTCATTGAAGATTTTAATTCTAGGTATGGACATGAGTGCATCAGTCATAGTAAATCTACATGTCTCTTTGACACAGTTTAAAAATTCAGGTGAAATATATGTGAATCCATCTTCTACTCCAGAGAGTCTGACAGTGTTTTAAAGGCCTATTTCTTCACAGGAGTAACAGTTATAGGTATTTGATGTTTTCTGAATTTAGAGTATGAGCTGCCCCAGGTGTACTCAGGTGTTATTGACATTGCTTATTGGTCATTACCATTAATTCCTTGCTTACAAGCACATAAAATGTTCTGATTTCCACTGTAGTGATAGGCACCTGTAATTGTGCATGCTGCTTAGGAATATGTACCTGGAGTTGCGTTTGCAACATCACACATCCTCAGAAAGAAATCTCCTTTGCTATCAAAGTAATAAAACTCTTCAAAGGAAAAAAAAAAACCCCAAAACCCTAGTCCAGAGGGTTGTCACATGGAGTAATAGTGTAATTTTTGCATATGTATAAACCTCCCACTGGAAAAAAGGCACAATTGAGTAACTGTGTTTAGAAAGTCTCCTCCTACATTCCTCTCCCCAAATCAGTGAGTATCCTGGATATTTTCTACTGGAAAATTACCTTTTACCATTGACACAGAACACTCACCAACAAGTCCTAATTTTAAATAATATAATTTGGATCTTCTATGACATTTAGAAATTGTTGCCAGCTAGTATAACGGAATTAGCAAGCATATCCTAATCTATATAAGTACTCCTGAAAAGCAAATAGTCTTTCTATATAAATTTTTAAAAAACAGAACTAAAAAAGAAATCTCATATCCCCCTCTTCAGGCCTGCTTTTTACTAACCTGAGGGATTCTCTTTATCCTTATCCTTAAATTTCCTGTGGAATGAAAGTCCAACACCAATGATCTCTTTGCATCTGGAAAGTTTCCAAGTGACTCACAGAAGACCCACAAACTGATCTTTTTTTACATACTTAGTTTTAGTATCTATAGGAGATGGAAGGTCTCAGCTGGCAATACAGTATAATTTGTGCCAGCGGTCAGGTCCCAGGCAAAATAAATAATTGAAGTTTTCTGCTCTTAATTCTGTACCAGTACTAAATTGATGTCGCTTTCCCATGGAATTGTATGCATAATAAAGATACTTGATATATAATCCATGTAACTTGTTATATTAGAAGAAATGAATATATTACAAAAATTCTGGTTTTCTGTTAAAGATTGCTTTTACCATTGTTGCCTTGAAAACTGCAGCTCAACCTTGCCTTTTTTTCTCCTTGCAAGCTGCTGTCTTCTTTTAAAAAACACTACTGGTGCCAACGAAAACTGTTAAGAAAAGACCTCTGATTTGAATTTCTTCTGAATTTCTAACTTACGTATGGGCTTTTATATGCCTGCTCGAACAGTAAAGACATTAGCATTTTCTAGCCAACCTTTATTGATTCCATTACTTCAGAATGGCATGAAAAACTATGAAAAGATAAAGGGTTGTAATAAGGAAACAATGTGGTTTGCACAATCAAAAAAGTTTACTTTTTGATTCAGTACATATATTAAAACAGATGTGAGTTGGATGCCAAATTAAAATATGAATCATTCTAACTGTTCAAAAATTATCCCAAGACCTTTACACTAAATAACCCAAAGGGTAATTATGGTATAAAAATGAAGACTATAGAGAAAGCAGTGGATGCTCAGCCTTTTTTAAAATCCGTGTCAGTGATTTAAGAAATTTATACGTGGATTTTAGAACACTGATTTTGAAAAATCACTAAAACATAGTCAATCTCCATAGCTCTTAGTGGTGGCAAACAACAATCAGTGTTCAAGAAAATGGTCAATATATTATTAAATACTACATTAATACAACCAGCAAGTTCTTAATAAGAAAGGAGGTCCAAAACCTACTAAGTCCTACCAGCTTCAGGTGTTGGGAATGATCTCAGGCAATTTTTGTCTGCTGGGAATCTTCAAGGCAATCTTTTGGGGACTGATACCTGACTGTTTTAAAGCTAAGTTCTGCTAACACATATGGTATTTTGCCTGGCTAAACTCCGTCTCATGCATACTTAAAAGCAGAATTGTGTTTTTAGAATCTTATGCTTGACAGGTACTGCAGCACAGTTAAATAGTTGTAGTATTATCTATACTTGTCAACATTTGAACTGAGTATATGGAGTAATTATTTCTATATAAAATAAGGTTTGTCATAGGTTATGTAAGTCTTGCCTTGTCATCCTGCGTTGCAAAACTGGAACTTGTTGACATTTTCCTGTTTTTCTTACAGGCTATCCTCAGTAATAGGAAACTACTGATATCTGCCTTTGCAGATGTCCGCAGCTGACGTCAGGAATTTCAGACACCATTGTGAAAGTTGTGTTCTAACCTGTAAAACTTGTTGCAGTGATGATTAGGGATATCACAAGTTTTAAGTACATCTCAATCATAGGTGAATTGCAATTTTCTGTTAATTTTTTGGGTTGTTCAGAAATTATGTTTCATCAGAATAGAAAATGTTCAAAGTAAAATTACCACCCCAAACTTCTGCTGAAAGACAACTTCGCCTGCTTAGTCTCTGCTCCAAGTCAGAGTACTAAAATGCTACCAGCCATTTTGAAACAGAATGTGCATCTTGCAGAACAGAAGTTTTGACTTTTGACCAGATCTCATATCAATTATTATTGTTCCTTTGGAATAATGTAGGAGATAAGTTCCTTCACTCCTCTGAGAGCCAGAGCACCAAATCATCTGCAATTGTTTACACTCATGGCAGAGTGAGAGAGACCCCTCAGTTTCTTGTCTGCCAACAGTTATCTGTAGACTGTGTTGGTTACTGTGAATTAGTTACATGGCTAGTATCAAAGACCTTCGGCCTGCAGTCAAGAACTATCAGCTGAACCACTGAAAAAAGTTAGATGGGACTAATCCAGAGAGATTTGAAAATGTATTCATGGTTTGTGTGAAACAGATGGTGCATTACAGCATGATAGAGAGACAATATAATATAAAGAAATTCAGTGACAAGGAATACAGAGGAGTGGGGCAAGGTAATTTTGAATTTCCTAAGAAAGGAATAAAATTTTAGAAATAATACCAAAGGAAATATAAATATTATCTTGTTATACAGATGCAATGGGAATATAATTTGGTAATATTACCATAGTTTCTTCTGCTTGATCAGATAATCAATGTCAATTTTATGACTACGAAAAATATTGTTTCTGCACGAGGTGAGCATGGCAGAGATTCAGTAAAATGATCTCTTGGAAGAGGAGCCAAGATTTCGGAACTGTGACCTTTTCACTGTCCTATCAGCCTGGCTACAAAGTAATTCTAGACGCTGGTTTAATGCAGCAGATTGTGTGTGACTGACACAACAACTGGTTTGCTTCTTGAAACCCAACACAACTGGCTTATGATTCTTGCCATTACTGTTTTCTGCCTCTATGTCCCTAAGTGTGCTTCAGCTTTTAGCTGTGATCCCACCACTGTTGTTAAAATATTTACTTACAAGTATTTCTTAATTAAAGTCTAACATGCTACTTCTTACAACTTTAAATAAAAACCTGCCCCCCCCTTTTTTTTTTTTCCTCATGTATGCAGGGAGTAAGGTTAATGTTATGAAGGAGGTCTTGAACTCATGCAAAATCCATGAGCCAGGATTCAAAGAAAAAGAGTCCAGTGTTTTTTTGAATAGACTTCCCAATTTTTTTAATTCTTGAAGATACAGTGTGGCTGTGCAATCAGGCTTTCTCCAGATGGCAAAGAAATTAGGTTTGACTTTAAAGAAAGTCCTAAGAAATGCAGCTTAGAAAGAGTGGCTGGAAGCACACCCTTTCCATTTGGGCAGCTTCTTTCAGATCCCTCATCTAGCTGACAAGATCCATTTCAAGGCTTTTTTTACGACAACTTCATGCTGGAAGGAAATACCTGAACTCAAAGAGCACTGAAATATTTTTTTTAAATAAGAGGTTTTTGTAAATTGCCATAGGGAGGGAAGCAAATTATTTATAAATTTAAGTTAAAATAATATGATTTAAAGAAACATATTTTTGTGGGTCTTGTGCATTCCTACATTGCTCTTGTAGTCCANTATATTATATTATATTATAATTGAAATTATATTTTCATTTTTTAAGTCCCAAATACTACATATCTCAATAGTGTATTGATTTGTAAAAAAACCCCTGCAAATATTCTTACTAAATATTTCACTAGCTCTCATAGTGACCTTTTTATTTAACATTTACAGGGAATAAAGATACTGTTATTTGCAATGGTCTGGTCAAAATTAAATACTGTATTAGATAATCTTCCCATATAGCTATTGCAAGTAAACCAGTGGATGAAAAGTTGCAATGTCATGAAAGTTCTGGAGTGAAATAGAGGGCACTTCCAAGCCACCAGTCACTGCTTGATCTGAGGAAGGTCTGGTCATCCTGNATAGAGAGACAATATAATATAAAGAAATTCAGTGACAAGGAATACAGAGGAGTGGGGCAAGGTAATTTTGAATTTCCTAAGAAAGGAATAAAATTTTAGAAATAATACCAAAGGAAATATAAATATTATCTTGTTATACAGATGCAATGGGAATATAATTTGGTAATATTACCATAGTTTCTTCTGCTTGATCAGATAATCAATGTCAATTTTATGACTACGAAAAATATTGTTTCTGCACGAGGTGAGCATGGCAGAGATTCAGTAAAATGATCTCTTGGAAGAGGAGCCAAGATTTCGGAACTGTGACCTTTTCACTGTCCTATCAGCCTGGCTACAAAGTAATTCTAGACGCTGGTTTAATGCAGCAGATTGTGTGTGACTGACACAACAAGTGGTTTGCTTCTTGAAACCCAACACAACTGGCTTATGATTCTTGCCATTACTGTTTTCTGCCTCTATGTCCCTAAGTGTGCTTCAGCTTTTAGCTGTGATCCCACCACTGTTGTTAAAATATTTACTTACAAGTATTTCTTAATTAAAGTCTAACATGCTACTTCTTACAACTTTAAATAAAAACCTGCCACCCCCTTTTTTTTTTTTCCTCATGTATGCAGGGAGTAAGGTTAATGTTATGAAGGAGGTCTTGAACTCATGCAAAATCCATGAGCCAGGATTCAAAGAAAAAGAGTCCAGTGTTTTTTTGAATAGACTTCCCAATTTTTTTAATTCTTGAAGATACAGTGTGGCTGTGCAATCAGGCTTTCTCCAGATGGCAAAGAAATTAGGTTTGACTTTAAAGAAAGTCCTAAGAAATGCAGCTTAGAAAGAGTGGCTGGAAGCACACCCTTTCCATTTGGGCAGCTTCTTTCAGATCCCTCATCTAGCTGACAAGATCCATTTCAAGGCTTTTTTTACGACAACTTCATGCTGGAAGGAAATACCTGAACTCAAAGAGCACTGAAATATTTTTTTTAAATAAGAGGTTTTTGTAAATTGCCATAGGGAGGGAAGCAAATTATTTATAAATTTAAGTTAAAATAATATGATTTAAAGAAATATATTTTTGTGGGTCTTGTGCATTCCTACATTGCTCTTGTAGTCCAGATGTTGTCATGTTTTTCCAATACATTAGAACTTATGGGACTAAATTGCTGAGACAGCAACCACAAAAAATGTCCCAGCAGCACAGGGCATAGGAAGGCTGAGGATAATGGATGGTAATACACTACTCAAAACACAACCCCGTATTCCATCAACTGCTGATTATTGTCCACACATTTAAGGCTACCCCACTCTACAGGGAAAGTGTTAGCACTCTTCCAGGAAACTGGGATTAATGAAATATGATAGCCTGGGCAAAATTTTCACAGTATAAATAGAAGTGGATCCCTGGCTTTCTGGATGAATGTGTGCAAAGTTTTGATGTCTAACGCTCTGAAACTACAAAATATTGTAGATATGTTTAACTTTATGCATACCAGGACACCTACTGATGTTATTTGAGAGTATGAAGTTAAAAATGAACACAGTATAGGAATGAATGAAAAATAGTCTTAAGGATGCTAATCAGNCAGCCACCAGTCACTGCTTGATCTGAGGAAGGTCTGGTCATCCTGGTGCAAACTATTGCACAGGGTGCAAGAGATAAGGATCACCTTAAAAATAAAATAATTCATAGTAAACATTGGCCTATGACATAAAGGTGTGAGACAGGAGGGCCCCGATGGTTATGAAAGAGCTGCTGTCTCATATTACCTCGCACCTGCTTCGTGCACTGGGCTTTGCTGGTGTCAGAGATACAGCTCAGTTGGTGTGTACACAGCTGGTTATTGTGGAGAGGATCAAACCTGGCTCCTCTAAATGAGGGCAGAAATGTCTTCTAAACTGAGGAAATTTATCTGCTGTGGCCTATAGTTTTACGCTTTTAATACTAACCGAGCATATATTTTAAGTTCTGAAATATATACATCAATCTACGTAAAAAGTATAGAACTGTCTGTCGTGTAACTCCCTATCCCAACTAAAAGAACAGCAAAGTCTGAAGCAAGGAAAAAACTTGTTTCCAAATAATCAAGTATTCATAATCCTTTTCACGTAACTGGGTACTAGGAATATGTAGTCCATATTTTCTAGCAAATAACAACAAAACTTTATAATTGTAATCATGCACCTCATATTCAGGAAATATATTTAACTGCAACCAATATGTATGTGTAGATAACAGAAGAGATTTGTACATGGACATGGGATGATAATAAAAACAAATTTTATGTTTTGCGGTTATACTGACACAACATTAAACAATTGATGTTACAAATGATGGGGTAGTTCTATGTTTTTGTCTGTTCCTTTTAACTCTGTATCTTAATAGGAAAACAGCATATATAGTGGCAAAAGACTCACAAATTTATAGATATAACATACAAAAGAGAAACACAGACTGTTATGTTGGTACATTTTACTTTTCCTACCTCAGGAGTTTTCACCTAGGCTTGTTCCTCTTGCTTAGTTTAGGACCAAAAGTTGAAAGTCATATTTTTGTGTCAGGAGATTGCTGAAAATTGTTACTTGAATGATACATTTTCAGGATTTACACGCTTCAGCTGGAACTGCTGATGATTTTGAACATAGTTTTGCCAGGTATATATATATATATATGTATGTCACTGCTATTGCTTGAGGATCAATTTGAGCTGTATCTATGGAGCTGTATGTATGGAACAGATGTTTGTCCAAAGTAACCAAATGTATTCAATTTCTGGAGTTCCAAAAATTTTAGAGTTTTTTTTACAAGGGTATGTGGTGACAGGACAAAGGGAATGGCTGTAAACTAAGAGAGGGTAGGTTTAGATCAGATATTAGGAAAAAATTCTTTACTGTGAGGGTGGTAAGGCACTGGAACAGGTCGGAGACTATTCCATAATTCTACAATGCTTCAGTGATTTGTGATAGCATTTATTCTGGAAGTTGCATTAAGCATTACCTAAATCTCATGATTTTGTACAGAATTTACTGTTGAATAAATAGCACAAGAGAAATGCCTTCTTCCAGAGGTATCACTGACTGTTGGAACTGCATTGTTTTAATCAAAACGTTGCTCCTGATAGAAAATATTTTAATCAGAGTAAGGCTGAGTCACACAATCTCCAGCTCGGAGGCTTTCAGCGGGGAGCTGTGCCCTCTGCTGTTGGCTTGAGCACAATGAAGGAATAGCAATAAGCAGCAGCGTGAATACTTTTGACCTGAAACATGTGTAAAATGGGACAGTTCAAAAGCACCTTCTAACATAACTATTTTTATAGAATAAGGTTGTTGTACAAAACCTATTTGTGATATGAGGATTTTTATCAAAATGTTACAGAATATTTAGATAAAATTTCATTGCAAATTGCATCTGGTGGCTTAGAATATTCTTTTGTTTCTCGTCACCTGAGAGACTCATCAGTGAAAAACAGCAGCAACCGAACTTTGAGATGGATTTTTCTTTTCTCAGTGATGAAGCACTAAAATTCATGATTTCTTCTGAAACAAAGGGTAGAAAAAGTACTAACTTTTCTATCAAAACAGAAGTACAAAACCAAAGAACATATGGTTACTGGAAAGGTTATTATACTTTTTATTATTGTTGAACCTTTTTTCATCAAATACTGCTTAAAACCTAATTCAAAGCTTATTTGTCTATATTACTGGCTGACTATTCTGCCTGTAATTTGCCATACCTTTTAATTTTGCTGTCTACATTGGTGATAGTCACAAAGAATAATTTCTATGAGTCAGTGAGGGATACAGTACTTCTTTCATAATTTCTCAAACAAACCTCTAAATAACAAAGGGACAGGGAAAAAAATCATAATTTCAGTTCCAACTCTTTGCTGCTCTTCTAAACTATTTTTTCTCTTTGAGCTACTGAGCTGCTAGAAACACACCTACACAGGCAACATATTAAAGTTTTACAAATGTAAAATGCAGATATATACCTATGCAAAAAAGCATATTTATGCATCACAGTTGTTGTTTAGCTGATTTCCATTCGAAGATTTTATTACACAGGCAGTGTTCTCTCTCTTGTTATGTTCCATATTAAACTCCATACCCATAGTGTAAGTTGGAGAAGTATCCAAACTGCAAGACAGGGACTAGGGGAGCAAAATCCCTCTCGTGGTTAGAGATCAGGTTTGTGATATACTTGAGGAACCTGAACATACAGTAGTCTATGGGACATTGAAATAAATCCCAGAGTCCTGAGGGAATTGGCTGATGTAGTTGCCAAGCCACTCTCCATGACATCTGAAAAATCATGGCAGTCAGGTGAAGTCCTAGGTGACTGGAAAAATGGAAACATTGCATCCATTTTTCTAAAGGGCATAAAGGAGGATCCTGGGAACTACTGTCTTGTCAGCCCTACCATCTGGGAATATAGGGGAACAGATCTTCATGGCAGCTGTGCTGCATGGAGGACAGAGAGTGAATCAGAGCATCCTGCATGGCTTCACCAAGGGCAAGTCCTGCCTGGGAAACACAGTGGCCTTCTGTGATGGAGTTGACTACATCAGTGGACAAGGGATGAGCCATGAATGTCACCTATCTGGACCTCTGTAAGGCCTTGGGCACAGTCCCCCACAGCATCCTACTGTCTTAATTGGAGAGATATGGATTTGATGGGTGCACTATTTGGTGAATGAGGAATGAGGAATTGGTTGGACCATGGTATCATCCAGAGGGCAGTGGTCAAGGGTTCAATGTCCTGATCTATGTCAGTAACAGCTGGTGTCCCTCAGGTGTACCTGAGTCAGGGCAAACCCCAGTATTATATAAACTGGGGTATGAAGGGATTGAAAACAGCCTTGCCAAGAAAGGCTTAGAGCTGCTGGTGGGTGAGAAGCTGGAAATGTCCCAGCAATGTGCACTCACATCCCAGAAAACCAACCATATCCTGTGCTGCATCACAAGATTTACCAGCAGGTCAAGGGAGGTGATTCTACTCCTCTGTCCTCGTGAGATCCCACCTGGCCTACTGCAACCAGCTCTAGGACCCCCAGCACAGGGAGGACATAGATCTGTGGGAGCAAATCAAACACAGGGGAGCCACAGAAATGAGTAGAGGGCTGGAACACCTCTCCTATGAAGAAAGACTGAGAGAGTTGTGCTTTTTCAGCCTGGACAAGAGATGGCTCCAGGGAGACCTCACTACAGGTGTTCAGTACTTTAAAGAGGCCTATAGGAAAGATGGGGATGAACTTTTTAGTAGGGCATGCACTAATAAGACAAGGGGTAACATTATAAGTAAAAGAGGATAGATTCAGATTAGATAAAAGGAAGAAGTTCTTTACAAAGAGAGTTCTAAAACACTGGCACAGAATGCCCAGAGAGGTGGTGGATGCGGCATCCCTGGAAACATTCAACTTAATGGACAGATTTCTGAGAAATATGATCTAGATGAAAATAGATCAAGGCACAGGGGTTGGGACTGGATGACTCTTAAGGCTCCCTTCCAACACTCCACGATTTTATGATTCTATGATAATTGTATGTATGCATTTGCTTGATGGTGCATGGACAGCCTGGCACAGTGTGACTTGCTGGTATCTTTCCTTTTTCATGAGGGCATGTTTGAAAAATACTGCATATGCAACCTAAGAATCATATTCATTAAGAATCAGAAACAGTTTTAGGAATGTCACAGAATTCACAAGTACCCCAGAGACCAACACTGCCAACTACAGACACTCCATTTCTGTATTTGCACAAAAAAACCCCCACCCTGGCCCTCTGTAGAGTTCTTACAGATGTGCAACTAACAAGCAACCCAACAGGGAAATTCTAGTGTATAAACTGAAGCATAAGAATGTGAGGAATGATCAAGATTTAATGAGAATTGTAGAGAAATTGAGCAAGGTTTTTGCAAGAAATCATACATATTCCACAACTATCTTCAACAGAGGGCATCCCACTGGGATGTGAATGAGCTTTGTGATGCCTCCTCTTTGTCTTTGTGATTCCCCTTCCTAAACAGGAGGGGGAATTCGTTGTTTTTAATAGATAAATCTTGATATCTTTTCTATTCTTAAATTAACATCTGCTTTTGCAAATTTCTGATAAAAGTATGATGTGCCTCAAAATGTCAAAAATATGGCATGCTTGCCCTGTTTCCCTAAGTTCTTGCTGCAGTTAACACATTCCACACTCCCTGATGCCATGAAATCACACTTGGTACTACCTAGTTATCCTACTCCTCTCACAGAGATACAAAAAAAATAAACTCTGGTATACTGCCAAAGCATCAGAGAAAATTGTGTGAGTCCCAGGTCAACAGAGCAGGCTGCAGGTCTCCTTTCAGTATGAAGTAAGTTTTTTCATCTGTTTTCTTCCCAGAGATGGCCTCGAAAATCTGAAACAATATGAACAGACTGAGATGGAGGCAAAGAGCCAAGGAGTGGATCTCATCTTGACAACTAGCAGAAAGTGAGAGTATTGTTGAATGGAAATAGGTGCATGATGGCACTCCTGCACATTCATGCTCCTAACTATTCAGAAAAGAAGAAATCCTGAAAAAATCTCCCTATCCCTGACCATCCCCCTGGCCATTGTCCATCCCATTGCAGGCTAACAGAACAGGAATGTGGGAGACCATGAAGGGCTCTTCCAGCTATTTCACTTCAGCTCTGAAGAACATCTTTATCTGAAAGGACAGATAGCTAAAAAATTGGAATTATTACTTTTGTGAAGAATTCATACTCTGTTTGTTTCTTTGCAGTTAACCCCAATTTCGTGCTTCTCAGTAACAGTGTCCTGAAAAATGCCCACTCTTTGCCCACTCTTTGTGTTTCTTTAGTGGAAGATTAAAACCACTCAATAACATCAGTCTTTGACAGCTTCTGGAAGTGACAAGAAAATACATCTAAATAAAGATATTTTGGCTTCAGTGTTTTAGAAACTGAAAAAAAAGAAGTGAAGAGGAGGCTGTAAGATGCAAACAAGAAATGGAGGACCCACAGGAAAGTGTCTAAGATGTGTAGAATAATATGGGATCAGAGTGGATCTGAAGATGTGGGCAGATAGAAAGGAAATGTATGTTAGGACAACCTGGTGAGATTAGAGTTGTAGCTTGTGGCTGCCTTACTTGAGTACCTCTTGCACACCTTGAGTACCTCGAACGCGAATACACAGAAGCAAGGCTATCTTCGCTTTGCTTGATGGTAGAAATGAAGTGTTTCTGTCCTTTACCACAATCATTCTGTGCTTTGATGGAGATACTAATTTTCAGTGAGGGATGGCCCTTCTTTTTCTCTTCTTTGTATGGCTCTCTGTCACATACAACAATCACTGAATTTCGGTTCACTATTTTTCTTACGGTAGTATTGCTTTAGATGTTTTTTAATTGACCATATGATGCTACTGTTACCTTTGCACTAAAATTTGCTGTTCTTGTAGGAAGGTTAATCTTGTCTAATGCAAGACTTTGGACTTCAGATATGCTATTTTTCCTCATTGTGTTACTCTTACTGAACATCAGCATATGGTGTACATTAATAGTTCATGTACATTAACCCTACACATTTTTTTATGTGGCCAACCATTTTGAAAGTGTATTTCATCCAGAGACTACTGAGAACACTAGTTCTTCTTCTTTCCAAATTTATATCAGTAAGTGAAATTAAATTTTAGCAAGCATTTTAAGAATGAATTTTGAAATCAGCTCTTATGCTAAGTAAAATTAATATAAATTATTTTATTATATTTTCTGAAATATATGTGAGATATTTTGAGGTTGTTATTTCTGCAGGAGGTTGGACTAGATGTTTGTCTCAGGTCCCTTCTAATCTGAGTCTTTTTATGTTTCCGTGACTGGAATGTTATGAAATACTTCTCTATCTCCATAAAAAATATTGCAACACTAGATAAGAATATTGAGTTCCTGTTTTATTCTATTTATTTTCCATGAACAGATAGAGGAATCATATTGTGCTGTGTAGAGAATATGTCCAGAATTAAAGACAAGAAGAATGAGTCAGAGATGTGGGCATCGCCTTGGGAATTTTGATCATGGATGTGCAATGATTTTTATAATTCATTACATTTGGATTGGGACATACATAGATTATGACTGTTCTCTGAGTTTTTCTCTGCGGTGAAAACCATCATGTGAACAGCCAACAGTCCGAAACTTACCACTTTGTTAAGATAAACTAATAAAATTGACAGTTCACATATGTGACATTATAGAAAAAAAAAAAAAAATATTATCCAGTCAGGGATGGTGTGGGATGTTGCAAGATGGAGATGATCTCAGTTATTACGAACAGTGTATCTAAATGAAGGGGATTATAAATCTATAATTAGCTAATGCCTCCTAAAAGCCTAACCTAAACTGTTGAGTTTTTTCCATTCCAAAGTGCAATACCATACAGAGATCATGTATCATGTAGTAAGTACAGAAAGAAAAACAAATCTTATATAAACAGTATTGTCTTCAATTAATTCAGAGCAATCTTTTAAACTTTCTGGAACAGATACTTTTCCTTTAACGATGTTGTGATTGTTGAAGGACTGCTTACTTATTGTACTGGAATAGAACAAACACATTGCAATTAAATGTCACCAAGTTATGTTGATTTTATTTACATGCTTATAGATGATGCTTTAATCTCTAATTTGTGCTGTAAATTCTGAAGAAAGCAGATGGGTTGGTGAAGAAAACAGAATCCCTTCTCTTGTAAAAGCAAGCTCGCTGTAGTCAGGAGCGATTTCAGTGCTGTTTTACTTATTGTTTACAAATATTCATGTGTTAACATAAAACCTCAAGGAAGGATGGCTGTGTCTGTTCTGTGAGAATCTTATTCTCTGTCTGTAGAGTTTTCAAAGTGTGCAAATATGCAAAAGTTCAAACCCTGACTGAGAATCAGTGAAGGAGCACGGGAGATCTTTCTTTGCACAGAGACCCAACAAATGTGTCTTGCCCTTTACTGTCAACGTAAGGATGACAGAGGGAAGCACCAGAGCAGAAGGACTATGAGCAATGCCAAAGCTTTTCAGAAGTGTGGTTAATACTGTCTTACAAAGGACAGGCAGTTTGTACCATCTGCTAGAGATGCAAGAGAACAAAAATTGCCTTGCTGAGACATACATAGACTAAACAGTGAAGCTCAGGCTTGATTCTCCCAAGTCCCCCCCAGTACACCCAAAGAACATCTGGTAAGCTAATTCAGTAACAAGACCAAGCTACATTAATTATTAAAATAAATCCATAGTTTCTTCAAAAGCAAAATTTTATGTGACTTTAAAAGCAGACAACTGCTACTTAAAATAAACCTACAACATCCAGAGTAACTAAAAATGTTATTTACCTGAGCTGTGTCTATAAAATGTACAAGTATGAGCACTCCAGCTAAAATAAAGGATCTGGTTATGAACTTTAAATTCTTCACATGCTTAAATTCTCAGCTAGGTTGGGCTTTTGTGCTAGATGACTTAGCTGTCCAGCAGCAGTATTTTTCTCTAATTTTGGAAGCAGAGGAAGGTCTTGCAACCATGTCATCCTACACAGCACAAATCTGTCATTGTAACAGTGTATCAGTGGTCCACTGAACTCCTCTGTTCTCCCCCATTGTACTAAATAAATGAAAGCTTCAGTTATTATGCCATAGAAGCATATGACTCACTGAATATTTGACTGTCTAGTAACAGCAAATCTTAGTCTTTCTGAGTCAGTGCTAAGAGTTGTCTTCTGTTTGAATGATAGATAAATACAGCTTATATCTGTGATCCATAAGGAGATTTTCTCCACTGGGAAGATGTCTTGCCTTCACGGAGGCATTAAAGCTATACTGGTGACCATTGAAGCAAAGACATCAGTTTCTAAGGTATCTTTTTTCTGAAAACCAGCAGAACTCTCATAATACAAAATGGCTTATATTTATCTTCACTCTTTTAGTTGGGTTCTGTATATGAGCATTACTGAGTATTAAAATATAAACCTTTTGTAGAAAAGCACATCCTGAAGGTCTGTTTTTCAGTATTAGAGGATGCTTAGTAGCCAGTTATTAGATGTTAGTCTGTGTAACACCCAGAAAAGTCATAATATTGTCAAAAGCAAAAGACTGCCGTCAAAGCTGATAAATCCAGAAGGGCTTAATGAAGGTGTTATCTGTCTGTGATGAAACAAGGAGACCTAAGATGCCTTCTTAAAAATACTTTTGGGATTAGATCATTGCTAGTCCACATGAGATTGCTTAAACTCTCAGAAATTGTGTTGGGTGAGGATTGCTTGACTTCATGGACTATGCATCCAGCTATTGAAGTTAAACTCTTTGTATTTCCTTGTGCTTTGGGTAGATTATCTGTTATTTTACCATAATAAATATTTTTTGGTGTTTTTTACGAGATTACAATTTATTATTTTGTTATACTCGAAGGTGTTGTCAAACTCAGAGAAGTAGAAATACAATGCATTCAGTATCTCTGAATTTATAGCTAAACAAATGGTATTGGTCTTGGAATACATGGATGAAAATTGTTGGCCTATTGCCCAATTGCATGTGTAAGACCTATAATTGAAACACTAGGTTCATTGCCTCTCTCAAAAAAGGTATGGTGATGCAAGGTTAGAAAAATATTTTCCATGCCTTAAAATACTTTGCTATAATTTCTGTAGAGAACCTTTGCAAAATGCACGTGGTTAAAGCCGGAATGCCCAGCCAGAAGCACATGGAAGAAGCCTGAATAGTGAAACTAACTTTACAAACACCAATGTTCAGGGACACAAACTGAGAAGTATTAACGTGAATTTCAGGTTGTTGTGGGTGCTTGATCTGCTGTTCATTCCATCCAGCATGCTGCTTACCAACTACAACTCTGCAAGAAAATAATGAAATAGATGGGTGATGTTCTGCAGTGGGGACACCCAGAACAGGCCAGATTCAACCCTTCAGTAAAGGAGCTCCTGTAATGAGTAGTTTGCTAACATTTAGCATTTGTGTGGCTGTTTTGATGAATAACAGAGTTTACAATAATCATATTACTCATCTTTAACACAGTCCTGTGAGGTAGAGAATAGGGTGCTGTACTCTCTGCATGGCCACAGCAATGTGAATGCTGGCCAGAGAATGACAACCACAGCTCTTCAGAGGACATCACTGTTTGAGATGGGACTAAATTTATTGGCTTCTCATTTTTTGTCATATCCCTTTCATTACAGTTGTGCTGTCCTGGAGGAATTTGTTTTTTAAATAGATAGGAAATCTTTCCTCTGTCCACGTGGGATGTTTGAGAAATCACGAGATCCTGATTGACAATACAAGCTGCCAGGACTGACGGGCTTGAGATTCTTATAGGCATTTCCTGATCTGTGAGTCTTCATTACGATATATTTAATCCTTATTTCTCCATTTCACCTGAGCATATTTCTTAAAATTAACCAGTAAGATCTACTAACAAATGAGGTCTGTTTCATTTTGTACCTGGGTTGTGCAGTAGTGAACTGGTGTGTTATCCATGTCCTCAAAAAATGCACCTGAACACAAAGGTTACATTAATCTCAGTTCTGAGCAAGCCAAAAACATTTTACAAGTCTAGAATGGTTGATTATATAGAGAGTTTCTTGGCATCACTAGAATTGAGGGAAAGATATCAACCCAGCATCAAGCAAATGTGAAAGATCAAAGAGAATTATTTATATTCTCAACTGCTTTCCACAGTCAAAAACATGTTCCCCTTCAATGACAGTGACTAGGATCTGTGCCTGTGACAACCTGGGGAGAATGTACAATCACCACTGCTGGGAGGGCCAAAGTCTGTAGATCCAGATGGCTACCAGTGTGCTCTAGGGTAGGAGTTCCAAGCTAGGATAATAAAAAGCATTTCACTGTTCACTATTACTGAACTCTTCATGTGTTGAATTGTAAACCATGGCCATTACTGCAGTGGCAAAAATAGCAAATATCAGAGGGCACTTCTCAGTGTCACTCCTTGGTGTGATGCAGATAGTGTTTCCAAACAAGTCTGAAGTGCAGCCCAGTGCAACAGTAGTCACTGTCTTTCTTACATGGATGAAGCATAATTGCCTTATTTACCTCTAGTTTGTCATATCAAAGCCCTTACTAATCTTCTCTGAAGACAAGTTAGGAAGATTGGAGAATTTGTGCTGGAAAATATTCTGTCCTTGCCTAGGAGAAACAGTTTCACAATGACATAAAAGGCTTGCTAAAAAAACCAAACCCTTAATCAGAATATTCAAACTGGCCTATTACAATTGACTGCTTTTATAGATACCCTGAAGCATCCCTAAGGTCAAGACTAAAGAGCTTAGTTCTGAAAAGGAACTTTGTCCCCATACTTCAAACATATTTCTGTACCTCAGCACTACTGTGGGAATGTGAGTAAGTTCTGTATGTGAGTAAGTTCACTGAAATTACTATGAGAATGGAAGAGTTTGATTGGATCACTTAAAATATGTATGGCATCAATCTAAAACCAGCCAAGAAATCTTGGCATACATTCAGGTGAAGAAAAAGAAGAGTAGGATTGTGTTTTTCTTTTCAAAATACATAATGTAAAAATGCAATAGGCAACCAACGCATCTGTAGAGAATGGAGAGTAACACCACCAGAGAAATTTTTAAAAAGAGACTGAGGAACATAAAGACACAGAAAGGTGGGACTAATGAAAGACAAAGCAGCAAGATCTTTATTTGCACTCACAAACCACTGTCCTGAGTCAAACAGCATTTCTGTTAGCTACACTGGCATCTTTAAAGTAGAGATGCATTTTAGAATCCATAGCCCAAACCTGTATCTGGTTGTATTAGAGAAAGCTGAATATTGCATTGGAGCCCACCAAGATGCATCAGTATAAATTCAGATAAATGAGACTTAGAATTCAGGGGAAGAAATCTGAGGATTTTGTCTATCAGACTGTAATGTACTACCAACTGCAAAATGGGATACTGCTCTATTATTGTATCCCCAGATCAATTTTTAAAGATTAGATCTTGGGATCATTGCATATCATTCTTTTAATCTGCCTCTGTAGGATTTATTAAAAAAACCCTCAATTTATGATAGACTGTTGATTTTTTCAACTGCCCTGAGAAGAACATTAACATTCCCAGCCAATATTGTTTCTAGGTTAAAGGCTTTTTGTTATAGTTTTGTTTCCCTTCTCTTCAGGTAATACCTGCTGTTCAATATGTGTGACAGGCATGGGCATCCTGATACTCCTTTTTTATTACATACTACTTACACTTGCAATGCACATATAAATGTTTATACTTACACACATGCAGTTACCTTTTTATTATTGATAGATGATTCTTTCAAAGTTGCTTTGTGGTCTCCGAGTGAAATTTTGATTCCATTGAAGTGAAGCACAGATATTGATAGAAATGGGATGTTATGCTCTGACCTTTCAAACTGCACAAATTGTATGGATTAAGAAGGAAAACTTTCTGAAAACTTTGGGGAACATACATCTCATGGAATTTCTAGAAAATGTCTATGAGATGGAAACTCTTCTGCCTGCAAAGACCATATTTCAAGGGCTGGAAACACATTATTTTCTTATAAAATTCTATTTTAGGAGGATGCATCTCACTGGAAAACATGTGAAGTATTTCTGATCTGCTGGATCATTAATAAATGATATATTTCATTGAGATGTTTCTTATAGAACTCTTAGGAACTCATCCAGCCATGTTAGCATTTCTGTGGCCTGGTTAGGATTTTCCCAGGCAAATGCTACTGCCAGAGTATCATGCAAGATAAAGGTCATACATAAAACTCTACCTCGATATAGAAGAGTTGCCAATCTGCTGGAATTTCCAAGCAGGGACATACAGACCTTATAAAAGCAAACAGTACAGGTCAAATTCTACTACTTGGATTATTTCACGTCAGACTGTGCCAATGTATATAAAAGTAGACAGCCCAGCACAGATTAGGATTTCAGTGTGAGTGCCATACAAGCAAAGCCCTAGGGGAATCAAGAGGAGAGTCATATTCCTGCAGTTTATCTGTTTAGTTTTTCAGATCTGGAAGAGGTGTCTGAAATATGCACTGTATTTTTGTTGCATCAGATTTCTATGTGATAAATAATAAATTTACTTTTTTTTTTTTTAATGCTAGTACTCCCTTCAATCTGTGCCCATTTTAGTAGACTGCTGCAAGGAAAGTTGGTTCACCTTTTAGTTCCTTTTGCTAAATCTACAGTCTGGCTTCTTGTTTTCATGTTTACAGTATCTCACTGACCAAATATTAAGTTTTGCAAATGGTAATATAGGTCCTAAACTACAACAGAAGGATGATGGGATTTTGTAAGCAAGGTCCTAAAGTCTAAACTGCAGACTGCTGAGTTACACACCTTTTGAACTGGAAAGATGCAGAAAAAGTCTGCCTAATATTAGTCTAGAGGTACTACACAAATAAAAGTGTTAATGTAGCTAAAAAACTTGTTGTGTATAAAACCAGCAAAATCAACCCAATATGCTTCTCATTTTCCTTTGGCAAATCTTCCAATAAGATCTGGCTGTCAAGAGGGGTTTCCATTCATTCCTACAATGTTTTCCATAGCATGGCATCTCAGTGGAGGCATATGACAATTTGGCTTTTTGGCTATGGCATGCCACCACGGCATCCCTCAATCAAAAGCACTGAGTGACATGTTTTTCTTGCACTGCCCGGCATGCAATGTGCAATATGTCAAAAACACTGCTGCCCCTTCCATACTGTCTATTATCAAATTCCTTTTTGTTGTATTGTTTTCTTCCACAAGCTATTAAATATAGTAGAATATATTTTATATTTAGATTGACCACAGGCACTGAGTAAATGCTTTTGCTCATCTAACAGTGTACTCAATATAGGCTCACTGTGCTCCAGCAAAGCCCTTTGCATGAAATCACCCATGGGAAATATCCCTGAGCATGGGGAAACTTGGAAAACCTTAGCTTCAAGCAGAGACATTCTTGAATTACATGCTGCTGGCATATTTAGCTCTGTGTGTCCCCTCACAGTCAGCCATTCCTAGCTGTCATGCTGGCACCTGGAGAGAGCTGGAAATTGGCATGCTGAGCTGAAGCAGTATTTTGGTTGTTCTAGTTACTTCAAAGTGTTGGCCAAGTTAGTCATGGCTGGCAGAGCTCAAAACTGCTCCCAGTCACTTTTCCATGCATCATTCTCCTGTACGTGTTTTGTGTGCTCTGGGTAAAGCCATGGCTCTGAGCCATTTTCCAGAGTCTGCTCATTCCTGCTTTCCATTCTCAAAAAAGAAAGTCTCTATGACTTAAGGTAAGGTATTTTTGTAAGTGAGATGAGCATGATTATGGTTTGTGCTTTTTTAGCAGAAGCAGATGCAGCATCTGAACTGCACATCCAACAGATGGTGTTCCACAAGTATAACATGTTCTTTGTACTGGAGCCTCTGTTTCCATCTTTCATTCAGGTAATAAATGTACAAACTCCTCTTTTGGATGAAGAACACCTTATGTGTTAGGTATCTAACGGGACCACCATTTTTTATTTATTTTGATCATTTTTTGAATAAACTGATATCATCAGGTGCCCAACCATGATTCTGTGACTAGGTGCTAGTTTTGGACAAGACCATGTCTGCAATTACTGAAATCCTGAACTTTTTCCATGAATGATATATATTGGTCTTGTTATGCTTTTGCCTTTGCTATTTCAGATGGCTGATGGCTTTTACTACATGTCCAAGGTTTATAAAATCAAAGGAAATCACAGCAATAAACTTGTGAAAATCACTGCAATAAACTTGTGAATGCACTAGATAACTATATGCCTCTTAAATGTTTGAAGCTGTGAACTTTTCTTAATTATAATAGCATTTCTGTGACAGAAGTGTTTATTTCCTAGAAAAAGCAATTTTTTACAAGTTAGATGACAATGAATTTCTGAGACAATATCATAAGAAAAGAATAAATGTAGATGCTATTCTGATTATCTCTTAAGGCAAGTAATGTTACTATATTTGCTTTTTGCTCTGCCTTTGAAGAGGAAAGCAACAGGAAAAGAAAGCAGTCAGTGAGACCCTGTGGGATGACTCAGCATCTGGGGCTGACTCCAAGTACCTACATTTGTCACTTGCGTGTAAGTTACTGCCTGGGAGGCACAATGTGCAGAAGCTGGCAAAAAGATGCTCCTCTGGGTGCAACAGGACTGGCTCACTGGAAAGCTAAAATATGAAGACTTTCAATGTTGAATGGGGCTTTTTAATAAAGAAGATTGTAAAAATGCTCTTGTAGAGCAATGAATTTAAATACTAGGAGAACTGACTTGCATCTTTTTCTGTGTAACACAAATCATGTTCCTCACCTCCACAAAGGGCTCCAAGAAGCATTCTTCGTGTGTATGAAGTTGATTAAAAGTCTCTCTGAGACTTCCATGAACAAGGCCACTAAAGCTGTCTGCTTATACAGACAGAAAACGAGCTGCTCCAATTAGAATTTCATGAGCTCACAAGTGTTTGTCTTTAGACAGATAAGGTAGAAACCAATTCAAAAGGATTAATGTATAAGCTTTCTGAACTAAAATTGCAACAGGTGTCAATTTTACATGCCTTCCCTTCCAACAGATGTGATATTATCCATTTGATTGTTGACAGAGTAAAAAAAAAAAAAAAAAAGTTTTCACTTTTGTCCCAGAGTTCTCTTTTGAATGCAAAAAGATGTGTTCTCCCATACCATTGTACCCAAGTCACTTCCTAGTACTTTCTTAATTGAATTCTGCCTAAAGCATATATGAGGAACTATGTTTTGAAGGATACTTTAATGATGAACACATCTCTGTTCCTTTAAAGATAGTAAAAGGATGCCTCTTACAATATTGTGCAAGTTGCTAAGGTTTATTGAGTTTCAATTTGATGTATCTTCTCGATGTAAAAATACTATCTACATCACTACAGAAATTTTCTCAGATGCAGATTCCTAAGTGAGACATCTTGTCCTACCTTTGTCTCAAAGGATTCTGGATGTCTACTAATGATTATACTCAGTCTACTTATGATTATACTCCGAGAAAGAAAAATTTGCTAAACAAGTTTAATAAAGTTATTGTAGTTATGCTAATCAAAGTCCATATTTAGATATTTAGTAGCTTAGCTACACAGCACAACTAGAATGGGAACCTTTATCGCCCAGCTGGTTTTGGGACATCAAATAGGACCAAATTAGTCCTAAGTTTCTCAACCTTGCAGCTTCTCAACCTTTTTCCTGTACCTCAGCAACACAAAGGGTAGAACTTCTCAAAGCTGCAGGTTTAGTTCCATGCTGCATTACAGTTGACAGGCACAAGGAGCTTTTGAACAAGTTCACTGCACCTGTGTTGGAAATCTCCAGGGTTTGTGATGCTTCTAGACTGACTCCAAAATATACAGTATTTAGTTTGAGTTATGTAATTCAAGTTCTTAGCTCAAGGTAGACAGAGCTGCAGCAGCGTTAGCATGGACTGACAAAACTATGGGAGATCTCGGCAAAGCTGGCATTTGAGAGAAAAGCTCTGAGTATTCAAAATAAATGTGCGGACAAAGCCAACTACCACAACCATACTGTTGCTAACTCTCCATCATCTGAAACCCAAATGCTTTCCTGACTAAAATACCCACTGCTAAATTGCCTAACATGAGAAATATATTTGGTGTAAAACTCCCTGCGTGAAGAACTGACTGGACAACATCAAACCCAAACTTGAGCCAATGGTCAGGGATGGCCTCCTTTGGGGTTGGCGGAGTCTCCTTTTGCTCAATGGTTTTGCAGGCTCTGAGATACCCTTTTAGGCAGACATAGGGCCTTTCGGAGCTGCTGCATGGAAGCATTTGTGAAAGCAGGGGAGCGGGACTGGGGCAGCGTGCCCTCGCTGGGAGCTCGTCCAGAATCACCGAGTGTGTTTCAAACCCTTCACACCCGCAGCGCTGCCCGCAGAGGGGGCAATCGAGTTCCCTCCGTCCGCTGCCGGCGCTGGCGGAGCCGCTGAGAGCTCCAGGCAGCCTCTCCTCACCCGACCCGGGACCCGCGGCCCCCGGGGCGCTCCCGCCACCCCCGCACCCCCGGCCCGTCCACCCTCTGTCCCCGGGCTGAGCCGAGCCTGCGGGACGGGGATGGAGGGAGCCACGGGGTCCCGCCGCCATCCCTCTGCCTCCTCCGTGGGAGAACACGGCTCTGCCCCGCGGCCGCCCCCAGCCCTGCCCTGCCCGGCCCTGCGGGGAGGACGCGGAGCCGCGGCCGTCTATAAAAGGGCCCCGGGCCGGCAGGGAGGGGAGCAGCGCGGCGCGGCCAGCGGGACGGGGCGCGGGCAGCGGCACCATGGCCCAGTCCGTGTGGGGCTACGACAGCGACAACGGTGAGCGGGCTCGGGGCACCGGGGGGCCGGCAGGAGCCCGCCTGAGCTGGGGCGACGTTTCTTTGTCTTTGTCCCTCAGGACCCGAGCGCTGGCACGAAAACTACCCGCTGGCCAAGGGCGACAAGCAGTCGCCCATTGAGATCAACAGCAAGGACGTGAAGCACGACTCCTCTCTCTCCTCCTGGCACGCCAGCTATGACCCCGGGGCAGCGAAAACCATCCTGAACAACGGGCGCACCTGCCGCGTCGTCTTCGACGACACTTTTGATCGATCAGGTCGGTTTGGATTTTTTGGGGGGGTTGTTAGGAATCAAGGTTTGCAAAGCGCCAGGTATCAAAAAGCATCCTTTAGTATCCAGCCTCTGCAGGCCAGCAGAGAAAAGTCGCTTGGGAAAGTAAAAAAGGTGCTCCTGGAGTTTATTCTGGTGGATCTGAAGTGGGACAGAAAGGCTGTTAGCTGCAGGGGAAACCCTGAAATACAGACTCAGCTGGATGGTGGACTTCTCCCTCTGTCACCTCCTTCAACACAGACACCACATCTTCAGGTTTTGTGTAAAGGGCAAGAGTGGTGCCCAGAGGGGTTTAGAATTCTCTGAGGTACTTTGTGAACAAAAAACTTCTACACACATTTCTACTGACTGTGAGCTTGATTTCTTCTGCATGGTAATTCTTTCGGTACTTCACAGCCTGAAAAAGTTACGAATATAGCATTTATGTGAATAGCATTTTATAGTTTCTGGAAAACTATGAAATGGCTTTGTTATTTAATTGAGAGCAAGCAATCTCATAACACTAAATTAAATTGTTCAGAACTTGATTGCAGAGCTCTATCTGTATAGCTCTGGATGCAGATAGGCAACAACTGTCAAAATGAATAACAAATTCCCAGTATCACATAATGCAAAGACATCTCAAAGGCATGCAGTATTGATTGGTCCTTCATCAAGAAGGAAAACAATCTAATTAATGGAAAACAGTTACTTTCCTTTGTATTTCTGTGCATCTGTTTTTATGACACTTGTACTGAAATTTTGTTCTTTTTAAGCTATATCACTAAAGAAATACATCCATAGTACATTGAAAGATCACTGTCCTGCTTGTTTATCTTGATGGGCCCCTTGTTTCATTGAATTTCTTTATTTATCATTACAGCTACTTGTTACTGTTCCTTGTCTCTCAGATGGAATCTCAGCTATTTAGGACCAGGACTGTCTCTAAGTTATGTATTGTTATTGTCCTTTAGTATTTATTACCACGGTTTCTACACAGTGGTCTCATAAATTGCACTTTTATTACCACAGAAATACAGAATGGTCTGGACTGGAAGTGACCTTAACGGTCATCCAGTTCCAACCATACCCTCATCACCACCTTCCACTAGACCAGGTTACTAAAGATGCATCCAACCTGGCCTTGAACATTCCAGGAATGGAGCATCCACAGCTTCTTCAGGCAACCTGTTCCAGTGTCTCACCAACCTCATAGTAAAAACCTTCATTCTAATATCCAATGTAAGCATACTCCCTTTCAGTTTGAAGGCGCTCTTCCTTGCCCTGTCACTACCTGCCCTTGTAACGAGTTCCATTTATAAGCCAGAGTGCTCTTCCAAAAGCTCCGCATAAAATAAATGCCATTACTGAAAGCATGGGAAGGAAATTGGTGATGAACATTTTTACATGGTGGTTCTAGTCTATCTTATTTACAGCTTCCTAAAGGCTGAAATGTTTTAGGCTGCTCAGGAAGATTTCTGCCCAAGGAACAGTATTGGAGAAAGGTCCCAATTTGGCCAAACCGGCAGCGCTTGGTGCAGCACTTCCTCTAAATCATCTTCCCTCCTTTTCCTCCTTGTCTCTCCCCTCCTGATCACCTCTGTTGTTTCTTTGGGCATGCAGTGTGTACATTCACTCCTGGCTGCCCTTACTTTCTGCAGGTTGCTGGACAGTAATTTAGGACTCAAGTGTTTCATAGGCACGTGTCTGATCAGAATCAAATACAATGCTTGACAGTTCTGAAGGACCATGAGGAAGACTTTTGTTGACATTTTATTACCTTCATTTGTTGGCTTTTGCAGTGCCAAGGGATGAGGATAAGTAGTAGTCACTGTTTCCATTTTAATTGAGAAAAGAAATATAGTTGAAGATAATTTTTTTTCCAATCACATGGAAAATCTTGAATGTTAAAAAGATTTGGTTTTATGCTAAAGAGATTTGTACACTGTTATGTCGTGCTGTTTTCAAGTGCTTCACAGTATTTTAGCTCTGGAAAGGGCTACCTGTAAGAAATGAGTGGTAAATGAGTTTCCAAATCTGACACTGATTCAGCTTCTAAATGTAGGTAGATCGCATAAATTCAGCTCCTGTCTTCCATTGATTCCAGTGTGAAATGGCAACCAAATACTTTTGAGGAGTTGGGCCTTAGATTCCATGCCTTTTTTGCCCTATATTTGAACATGAAATAATAATAATAATAATAATTTTCCATTGAAGGCTTCTACAGAAGGCTTACTCAATATTACTCAGTACTATACTGAGTTAATATATGAACAAAGTAAAAAAGTAAGAGGAACTATATGCTTAAGTCTCAACAGTGCTTTTTTTCTGGCCCTCTCCCTTGATGGTTGTGACACCTACCAACTAAAAACAGAAAGTGCAAAGTTAAACCTCTTGTTCTGTGTAGGTATTCCAACTTGTAGGATATCAAAAATTCATTTGAGACCATTGGGCAAAATAGGATTTCAATGTTAACTTTGAACTTCAAAGCTATTGGTAGAAGTTCAAACTTGAATGCTATTTAAACAAGGCCTTTTGGCACTGCAGTTGTGAACTACATTATCAGCTTTCTGTGTAAGGAAACACGACTCATTCCAACCTTAGGTAATGAATGAAAAATACATTTGAGAGCTTATCCTCTAAGCAATCCCTACTCAAAAGAATCTCCAGGCTGAAAGAACAGGTGTGATGTTTTGAAAGTCAGAGCTGATGTCAACTGTCAGACTGATGCATGGTCAGCATTATTTGGCTAAGCACAGCAGAAGTAACAGCTTCTTAGTTTCTCTTGTTGGTAGCTCAAGCACAATTTTCTAACTCACTTGACCTAAACTTTATTGTCTTTCCTCACTTCCAAGAAATAGTTTTTGGGTTTTTTTAAAGCAGCAAACTATCTGTAACCATTGTTTAGTTGTTTGACCTGTAAAAGGTCTGCCAGTCATGGACTGGAGGTACTTTTTGAAGCACCTTTGGGTTAATTTAACAGCCCTAACGCAAATCTTTTTAAGAAAGACCCTTTCTTGACAAGAATCACCTGTGACCACCCCCCTTCTCTCTCCATACCAGGAACCGTAGTGTGTCCACTTGCCAGGAAAAGAGGCTTGTTGGGCAGCTGGGATTTGATTCTGTGCTGGACTCTCAGCAGCTTCCACAGTTTTCACACCAAACAGCGCTCCTGACAACAGAATTTAGCCCCAGCCATACAAACTGGCGAGTGTTGTGGGCGCCTTGCGAGGGGCTGTAGGAGGGGAGAGCTGCGGAGCGTCCCCGCGGGGCGAGGGTGGGTGCGGGGATGGCGGCGGGTGCTGCTGCCGTGTCCCCGCAGCGCTCGCAGGGGGTGATCACAGCTGATCACGATGCTGATGCCGTGCCCTGCAGTGTTCAGAGAGGGTGATCACAGCTGATCACGATGCTGATGCCGTGCCCTGCAGTGTTCAGAGAGGGTGATCACAGCTGATCACGGTGCTGATGCCGTGCCCTGCAGTGTTCAGAGAGGGTGATCACAGCTGATCACGGTGCTGATGCCGTGCCCTGCAGTGTTCAGACGGGGTGATCGCAGCTGATCACGGTGCTGATGCCGTCTCCCCGCGGTGCTCAGAGCGGGTGATCACAGCTGATCAGGGCGCTGATGGATGCCGTGTCCCCGCAGTGCTCAGAGGGGGCCCGCTCACCGACGCCTACCGCCTGCGCCAGCTGCACCTGCACTGGGGCTCCTCTGACGACCACGGCTCCGAGCACGTCATCGACGGCGTGAAGTATGCAGCAGAGGTGGGACGGATTTTTGTATTTTGTATAGCAGCATTCACTGATGACTGGAATTTGACTGATTTTGCATCTGAACGCATTAACCATTCTCCCAACAGCTGTTTGTTTTTCTCCGCCTGTGAAGCTTGTGAATGCTGCTTAGCATGCAGTGGGATAAGTTGCATCTGCCAACAAATGTATCCCTGCAAGTATCTGCTAACACGGATTGCTTTCCTTCATGCCAGAGTTTTTGCTGGTATCTTAGAATGTTTTAAAAATATTTGCGACAAAGCAATCTGTTATTTCCAAATAGGAAGATCTGCTGAATTTTTTTGGCTTTTAGTAATTTCGGGTATAGCTTGAGTTACCAAGCTAGTTTCAGAAAGAATAGAAAAACTCACTAAAAGCACATGTCATAAGCTGACATTCAAAATTCGATTCATCTTAAAACTGATTCAGAGTATGTTAAAGCAGAACATCTCTGCTTTAAAATAGCTGGGTTTATTTTCAGGGAACATGGAAAACATAATTTGGGTTTTGTTTGGTTGGGTTTTTTTGAAATGTAAACCACTGCAGGGCTGTCATCCTAGTTTGTTAAAATTCATGAATGCTTTAGGCCCTGAAGACTTCTTCAGATCCTAAATGTAAGTGAATTAACTATTGATGCTCGAGAATTGCTAGCAAAAGCTGCCTCCTTCATCCACCTTATCTGAGAATAGTCTCAAAACATACACCTATGCCCACAAAAATCCTGCAGTAGTGTTTCCCTCCATTCTGCCTATACTCTCAAGGCCCAGAGCTTAGAGAAGCTTTGCCCACCTCTCACAGGACAAAACTGAGGCAGACATTTACAAACATTGCAGAGATGACTGCGGGTGATGGCTTAGGAATCTTTTCCTGTTCCTTAACCACAGCTTACCACTTGTAGTGTTCTGCTTTTTGTGGCCAATGAAAGAGAAAAAAAATCTGCTTCCTCAAACTATTTCTTGGCTAGTTCAAGCACAGACTTTTTATGTTACTTTTGTTAGCAGTACTCATGTATTTATTGATAGGAGAAGAAAGCCTGGAATATATGTACTTTAGCTACATTGCAACCAAAGATATGATTGCTCCAACTTTATCCTTAACATTAAAATCCTTATCCTAGAGAGGAAAGAGAACAATAGATTCATTTATATTCAGGACTTTTTTGTTGTTGTTATTTTAAATAAACTTTAAAAAAAGAGACTTTTCCCCTCCCCGTATGACTCAGTTCCAGATGCTCCATAATCTGAGATTGCACACTGCTGGTTGCAACATTTGTAGCTATATGCATGAGCTAGAGATTTTTTGTAACAGAGATGCAAAAATTTGAAATATATCCTGAAAATACAGCACTATTGAAAGTAGACATGAGAAAGAAACGTCAGATTTTATCCCCACTCCTTTCCAGTACAATGTGCTGAGAGTAGTAAGAGATACAAACCAATAATATATGCACTACATACAAGCCAGTGTAAATCCTTGAGCTGACATCTGTGTAACCTGAAGATGTAAAAATGTGCTTGAGATGAAGTGCATGTCAGTAGGTGTTTTATGCACTGCATGCGTGCATGTCATGTGATTGGATTAAACTATTTATAGTTGCATTGTCTGATATTCTCTGTAAACTCCATGTTCTTTGTCCTGTGCTTCAGTTAAATGCAGAGCAATGCTTTATGGAATGCATGAGCATATAAAAGCATGGGAACAGCAGTAAGAAATACTTAGTTGGGTTTTCTTTATCATGTCCATTCCTTTACTTACTGTGTACTGGAATCTTTTCTTAATTTAATTTAAAGTGAAGACTGTGCTTTTGACAATTTCTTGTATTTATAACTGAGGTTTAATTGATTTTTAGTTACATATGGTGCACTGGAATCCAAAACACGGTAATTTTGCTGGAGCATTAAAACAACCTGATGGTGTAGCTGTTGTGGGCATTTTTCTGAAAGTAAGTGGCAAATATTCAGTTTTTATAATTTTCTGTATTTTTCCTCTTTCTCTAGCACCAAGGGAAAAGTTACCATTGTTCTTTCCTGCACTGCAGCCCTTTCCTGTGGTGTGCACTGGGTGAGAAGGAGGGTCTGCATAGGCTGAGTGTTTCCTCTCATCTTTTGTCTGCTGGCAGATGTTGTATCTGCCTGTCAGCAAGGTTATGTTGTCTGATTCCCTTCTCTGGTCTCTTGTTGATTCCCACACAAGCTGGGAATCAAAAGGAGTTCAATGAACCTACTCCAAAAAGAAAGAATTGATGGTAAAATAAGATCACTCAACATTCTAACCTTGAAATACAGAGATTTTTAAACAAAATAATACTGTACCACTATTTTCAGATAGATTTTTTATAAACTCAACAGCAAGAACGTAATCCTTATGTCAAATCTGTATGTGGTCTAGGACACTGAGAAATGCTATCAGGCATGCAGCCTAAAAGTGATAAATTACAGAAACTTCAGTCCTTTTAGCTGCAGGTGTGCATTTCAGCTTGAACACACCATCAGGGAATAGGTGTCTTTTTATTGTTTTATCACTAGTAAGTGGCATTTGTACAAGCAAGAGCAAGTGGATGTAATTAATTTTGCTGCAGTGTCCCTGGACATACTAGACACAGTGTCATTTTAATTCTATTGCACTGTGAGCCAACCTGATCTTTTCTCTTGCAGTTAGTCTAAACTGAAAGTCAGCACCTGTCCAGATTCTCCCCTATGACTGTGTCCTTCAATTATTCTTCCTTTGTCATTCCTTGTGGTCTATTTTAGGCTAAAGTTTTATGTTGTAAAACACAACTTACAAAGCACACCACTATATTCCTATTAACCATGCTAAGGTCAGCTAAAAGGTCTAGAAAAGTAAGCAGTATCATTGTCTTCTCTGGCCCTCTTTCCCTGTTTCCTTCTTGCTCTTTGGTGAAGGAGCTGTTGTTTTTCTCTGGATGTGTCATGTTCCATTGCTGGGCTTTGGGATACTACTAAAACAGGATTGAATTATCTTCTGAGGAATTGAAGTTAATCTGTTTTGGAACAAGACATGGCAGTAAAAGCACATCTTATGCATACTGCCTTTACTCTTCTGGGATATCAAAGATTTTGGAAGTGCTAAATGTCACGAACACAAGCAATAAAGTGACCTCATAGCTTGAGGTCATCTAGACATGAATTTGCCACATGTCTTACATCAAGTCTGATCTGACTGTCTGTGTGCTGCAGAATGAAGTGTCTGCAGGAACCACAGCCCTTCAGGCCACCAAGACTTTGCCAAGTGCTCAGACGTCTCACAGTGGCTGTGAGTTGCTTTTGAAGCAGGAGCCAAGGGTTAAGCCCTGGGCAGTGACACTGAGTGTGCAGTCCATTCTTCAGACAGGCGTGATGCCTTGTAGGGTCCTTCAACACATGTTCAAATTGCAAAGCCAGCTACTGGAGTCTGCTATTTTGGATGTTCTTTGAACACACATAATTTTCTCTCAGTCTCTGCTGGATTCTCTGAGACTGCTCTTGCCTAATGTGACAGATGGGATGTGCTGAATTTCTTTCAAATACTGTGGAACATGATGAAAAAGATACAGTATTTGTGCTTTGCATTATAGGTTGGAAACACTCCCAAACCAGAGATGAAGAGAATTCTTGAAGAAATTGAAAACATTAAGACCAAGGTATCAAAAAAATTTTTTGTGATATAATGTAGCTGGAAAACTACAGAAGCAGGAATACAAAAACTACAGTAGTTCAGTACGGTTATTCAGTTCAGTTATTTTGATGCCAAACAGTAGCACCAGAGATGATATATTAAGCTGTGGAGCAGGATACTTTCTTATGCTTAATTAAATATTTAACTCCTCACTTCCACAAGTATTTTTGTTGAAGACAATTTTTTTATCAATCCTTGCATACACAATTGATAGCCTTGCTAGTGCTGCTCTGTAAAAAAATATGCCAATACCAAGAAGAAATGAAAAGCTTTTTGGATTTGAGGACAACAGTAGCCCAAAAAAAAAGCATATAGCAGAGTCAGAAATCTAGTTATCCTAAAATGAGATGAAACTAGTGGGAATGATGGAGCAGACTCCCAGTCAGTGTAAGGGAGATTAAAAATGTTATTAGTTTTAAGAAGGAACTGTATTTATAAAAGGAATTACATGGTGCAGTTTCTGCAGCAGTCCTAAGTTCTGTCTTCCTGTGATACTAGCACAAATAGCATTGCAAATATATTCTAAACTGGTTTTCAGTTTAACTAATGATCTAAGGCACCAGTATATACCTTGCATAGATACAGCTGCTGAAGGGAGTTATTTGGAGAGAACAGAATATTGCATCTACTGTCATTAAGCATTATCATTTACAACAAACTTAATCTCTAGGTACATTTTAGCAATTCTACTTAATTATAAACTTTATTATTCTAATAATGCAAAAAGTTGTTCTTTTTTCTTTTTTAATTTCACCTTGAACATGCCACCAGATTACCAAATTTGTGGGCATTTTCTTGCAAATTTACCATAATTCCTTGCATTTAATGTATGTGTGTGTGTACTGCCATTGATGTGCAGGTCTGAGCCTGAAAGATCTTCTCTCCATTGTAAGAGTCATCTTAATTTTATTTTTTCAACTCAGTTTTCAAATGCAATTAATTTCTTCCTGCTGATGGAACTGAAGGTTATTTTTTTTTCATGCTATCCATGGCCCTGCCTTGATGTGTCAATTTTATCTCTTTTGATGGCTTTCTCTCATAATGCCTATATCATTTTTTTGGCCATTTACATGTAGCCATTCTGGAAAAAGCAACAGTTGAAGTTAAGCAGAGAAAAATAAGTGGATATGCAAAGAACCACTTGTTCTATTTTATCTCTTATTTCTTTTCTGCCATCACAGGCATTTTCCAAGATTACTTATTTTTCAGAAAGATTAATGGGTGGTATCACTGGTGTATTTATCACACATGCAGTTTCAATTGCTCTGATGCATTACAGGGAGAGGAGTTTCTTGGTCACTGTACTGTATTCACTGAAAAAGCACAATTTTGTGTATTTATTTGCAAATTCATATTGAACTTACAGAATAATCTTTTCAGGAAGATAAAATTGGAGTCACTCTTTCTACTCCTTATTTGTGCAAGACTGCATGGCAACAATTTCAGCTTCCGCCACTCACTTTGTTCAAATCTAGACAAGATTCTCCATGATGGAAGAAGGAAATAGGAATAAAATATCTTCCTTCCCAGAGCTGCATCCAAAATATCAATAGAGAAGTGAACTGCATTTCCTCAGTTAGTTTTGGTTGCCCAGGGGGAACAAGGAATACTCAATCACAGTCCTGTGGAGTTACTTGTGGTTTGCAACAGTTACTATCCTATTTGGTGACAGATTTGGCAGGAAATATTGTCTGATGTCTGCTTTCCCCCTTGCCTGGTGGTAATCACCTCGACTTGCAAGATATTTAGGACCCAGTACTCTTACAGGAAATATTTTAATTTTTTACTAAGTGTAATAGCACCAACAAAAAGACTGAGAGTATCACCATGAACATACAATTAGAGCACCATCTTGGGAGGAGAGAGGGTTTAAATTTCTCTTGCAGATTTAAATTTCTCCAGATAGAAGACAAGACTGTAATGAATCTGGGATAAATGCCTGGCCACTATTCTGTTGGACAAAAAGGGTAACAGTACCAGCAGTGCCACAGGCTTTAACTTTTATCCCAAAAAAACCCCACAAAATAAAACACAATTTTGATAATTCCAGGCTAGAAAAACGTGAAAATGAATTTGCTTTGATCCCACACAATTCAGTTTGTAATTTCTTTAAATTTATTAATGTAATCAAAATGTCAGTTATTATTAATTGCTGGGAAAGTGCTTGACAGGAAGAAAAGATGATTGATTTCTTGCATGAATCTTGGTATTTAATTACTTCCTTTATAATAACATAGATACTGATGACTTTTGAGATGCATATCTCTGGAGTTACTGCAGAGGATTTTTTTGTTTCCCTAAGGGGAAGGAGGCTCCTTTCCTGCACTTTGATCCTTCAATTCTTTTCCCCAAATCTCGGGACTACTGGACCTACCACGGTTCGTTCACCACACCCCCCTGTGAGGAGTGCATCACTTGGATTCTCCTGAGGGAGCCCATTGAAGTCAGCTCAGACCAGGTAAACTCCAGCCCATTCTGCTGCTCCTCTATCAGTTCTCAGCAGTGTCTCAGTGTGTCAGTGTGATGATTTGTAAGCCCTGTGTTACCTTGCACTTTTTGGTAGGGCAAGCTTTAGCTGTGGACGGTGAGAAACTGCCTGCAGAATGGGCTGTTGGAATGGGCTGTAAAACTGACCCTGACAATCAGATGCTCTTGCAGGACATTTCCTGCAACAGTCTCAGCAGTGATGTTCTTGGGATCCAGAAAAGGTGCTAAGGCAGAAGTGCCCCTGAGCCACAAAATTCAGCCATCACAGCAGCCGCAGTTCATTCTACGTGTTTTACAATTAAGTGGCAAGTGAGACTAATATTTTGCTGGTTTCTTGGTTTAAGAAATTGCTGGTCCAGACCTTGACTTCTTAAAAGCTGTCAGTGAGAAAGATCAAAAAACCTACAACTTGCAAACCTGAACATTCATACAAATTAATGCACCATTGCATTCACATAGCTCAAATGTGCATTAAGAGAGGAAGAAAAAAAAAAAAAAAAGCCTGTCTGGATAAGGGGTTTTTTTAGTTCTTGTGTCAAAAATTTTGGCTATTTATACCACTTTCTGCTTCAGCAATACAAGTCAGGGTATATCCTTTCTACTGAAATGGCTGTTTTCAAAATAGATTTATTTTGCATTTGGATGAAAGGGTAACAATTAACAAAGCACCACTGAAATTAAGTTAATTTGAATAACAGCAGCTGCATGCTGAATTCATGATTCAATTAAATAATCCAGTTGGTGTATCTCTGCCTTACAGATCAAAATACAAACTTCTGCAGCTTTTTCTTCCACTGCCTTGCACTGACATAGGTCTGGATCCTCTCTCAGAGATAGCTGTATTTTCACAAGGTATTTGCCTGCAGTCCAGCTCCAGAGAGGTCACAGTAGGGCCCTATTCCTTTTCCACATGGTGGGCGTGAATCAGAAATAACCAAAAGAAGCCCAGGCAAGGGTCAGATGATGAAGTGTTCTGTGGATGAAGAGTGTGAAGACACACAGAAACAGTGCAAGCTCCTGGGCTGCAGCAATCTTTATCAGTAATCTCCGTATTGTTAGAGACTGTCATTGTCATTGTCACTGTGTGCGTGTTGCTATATAAGAAAATTCCTTTTTCATCTCAGAGTTTGTTCTGGGCACTAAGGTCCACAGTGCTTCCACATGGCCACTTGAATTCTTCTTCCTTGCAGATGGCAAAGCTCCGTAGCCTTTCCAAGAATAATGAGAACGAACCCATGAGCCCTCTTGTTGACAACTGGCGCCCGCCGCAGCCTCTGAAGGGCAGGACAGTGAGAGCCTCCTTCAAGTAAAATCTCCAGTCTCACTCCGCTGAACCTGAGTGAGAAAACCCCTACATCACAAAAGTGTAGTTAGTTTTTGCTGTCTACTGCTTTTCCTCTGGATCCAGGTCTGTGTTTCTCAGTTTGAAATTCTGAGTGGTAAAAGTGAATCTGTTTTTAAAGGCAGAAAAATACTGTGTGCAAATACTAAGCATAATAAGCAAATGTGAGAAGTAATGATTCTTGACTACAAATGCCTCAGCATTTATAGGCACTCCTCTGCCTTGTGGTCTTGTAAGAAAAATAGGCTCAGTTTTAATATTCAAAATTAATTTCGAAGGAAATATAATAAGGCAAAAAAATGAACCAGTAGTTCAAGAAAGCAGAAGTAACAGTAGATGAACAGGAGGGAAATGCCTGTCTCTACACTGTGATCTTGCTCAGACACGCCACCCTCACCAAAGAATAAATATCCCTTTAACATACCAGATTTCCCCTTCCTTTGTCTTGTTCATAGTTTTTTATCCAAGATTAGATTGGTGTTCTGAGGGTAAAATCAGGCATACTCAGCTTCTGTGGAAGACGAAAAGAGACCTTGCTGTCATTTCAGCATTGCTGTCTTTCTATCCTGCTGCTGCCACTGTAGATCTTTTCTTCTTTCACTGCTGTTGTTACTTCACCCATCCAGTGTAGAGTCCTGCTGGTATCATATTGCTTTGTATTTAGTATACCAGCTTTAGTATTGCTGAGGGGGAAGTGCCTTTCTTCTGCTGCTCTGTGTTATCTCCCAGAATGATGGATTTTTGATGCTCTGCCTGCTTTTTATATTTGACACCTTAATGGTTTCACCTATTAGGGATTTTTTGCATATGGAAAGGATCTTTCTGGATGATTCATATGTGTCACTTGTCTTCTCCACTACTGAAAATCCAGGTCAAGTCATCTCAGTGTTTGTTTAGTTGACTCTGTAGCTGGATAAGTGGATTCTGTTTGGCTCAGTTCCTTTCTGGGGAGACACATCAGCTTCCAAATATGATACAAGCAAGGAACCACTGGCAGACCAAAACATCTAAATCAACTTCCCCTGTCCTTCATCATGTAAACTTCATCATTTCAGTGTACAAGTACCATCTAGGTTGAACCCACATACAGATCATGTGAATAAAGATCTACATTATATTCAACACCCAGGTCATTATTCAGTATTGGACATACAGGAGATTGGATGGTCAAAGGTGGTGCATAAATCCCACTGCACAGGAAGCCTCTGGGTTCTCTGTGCTCCTGCAACTCATCAGTGGGTAGCAGTGGGTGTTCTTCTGGACATGTTGCCACAAACGTGTTCACAGCAGTATTTATGAGGGATATGTGAAAATCTGAAAAAAAACACCAGGGCTACAAATGGCTCGAATAGGCATTTCCCAGTTCTCCTTAACTATATCACTTTCCACCTTTAGTAGAAAAATGGTGCTCCAACAGGGAAGTAATGAATGGGCAACACTGGACAAATTCTGCTGCTATTACCAGCACAATTCAGTGAGAATTCAGAAGTAAAACTGAGGGGAGATTTTGATCCTTTTTATTCATTTAGAATTGTTCTAAGGATTGCTGAATTCCCATTGGAAGTTAGTATTTTAGTTTATCAGTTTATTTTGCTTAGTATAAAGCAGTTTCTTTTTAAAAACTAAGTTCATGTGAGTAGTAGCTAAAGTATTGATTGAATCCTGTTTACAAATGTTTTGGCACTGGCTTAATTTTATCAGAAGATCAGCTTTCGATATTATGAGTGCAGCACTTGCAAGGGTATTGATTTTAGGAGTGCCTTAGATCTTCTTTAAATTCCTGAATCTGTAAATCTTCTCGACACATAGAAATGTTACTACAGAAAGCTCATAAGCAACAATTTTTTTCTACTGTACTATGTCTTTGGTGTAAAATTTCTTCTCCTATCCATATGCAGTTGATCTTGGTGATGAGAGAATTTTAACACAAGTAACTGAGACAAGGGTTTGACTCTTTCAACCTAAAAGCCATTGACTGTGATGTTTTAATCTCTTGTTATTGAAGCAATAAAACAAGATTAGTTCTCTGCACTTGAAATAACTGCTTTTATGTCTTCAGAGAATCAATAAATTGACTAACATAAAAAATAAATTGATTGCTGTTTGTGTGCTAAAGTGATGAGTGAAAGTAGCAAGAACTTAGAAAACCTTGCTGCTCCTTTCTTTGATACATATGCTTGCAATACAAGGGGGACAGACCTTTTAGTACTGTTTGGCTGTTGGAGTTCAGTACAAGAAGCACATCAGTCAGTTAGTTGAAATGTTACATAATTCTGAAAATTCCTGATTAGTTTATACTCTTGAAGCACACAAACTTGTTAAAGAACAATTGCCTGCAAATCAGCCAATGAGTGCACTTTGCTTGGTTTGCATATTTCCTCTGCTGCTTTTGAAAGGTAGAATAGGCAGAAATTTATGAATTACTGAAAGAGTTGTTTTGGTTCGAACAAGTAACACTTGGTTTGTGTGTTGGTAAAAAGGAAAATACAGTCTGAAATTTATAGTGCTTCCTCATGCATCTCCTCTGATTCCATTCTGCCTTTGAACTACTATTGCGCAAAAGCATCAGCCTCACTGCAAATATGCTTTAAAGTTTTGTTTTTCCGTAAAGAATAAAGTACACACAGTTTTGTTCCATTGCCTTTCTGTCTGTGATGAAAAGTGTAGCTCAGCATTGATTACCTTGGTGACAAAATCAGAATACGTGGATTCTAATCTTGCTGCCTCGTGTATCTTACACAAAACAAAACAAAACAAAAAACCCACCAAAAACCAAAAAAACCCCCAGTAAAAATTACCCTAATCATTCTGGGGCACTAAATCCTTATGAATTTAGTACCTATAATGTATACATTAACTACAGCAGGGCAGCCTAGTGCTTCAAATTAACTACCATCTATTAGGTTTTGACAAATAATTAAACTTTCCCCGTTTCCCACACCTCACAAGTGAAATTACTAGAAAAATTAAAAGCCTATTCCTGTAGTTTCAGAGGTTTTATTAACTGAACCAGATGTCACCATCTTTCAGTCATGTGTAAATTTGTAACTGAACTGTGAATTCCTGGTATGACCCTCATGTACAACCAGCTATCATTCCGCATTTCTACTACAAAATGAAAAGAACATATATCTTTCTTGTCTGTATCTCAAACAAAGATGCTCCTGGATATCCTTGCTGATGTTTTTCTGCTGACTAATCACTGTTGAAGAACGTTCAAATTGTCAGGGAGTTGGACAAAATAGAACAGTATCTATTTCTTCCTGAGGCATTTTGTCCCATGCCTCAGCAAAGGGAGCAGTTGTATGATCTGTGTTCCACCTTATCTATCTGCCTTTCATCTCATTGAATTCTGGCATTTATCTTTGTCAATATTGGAGCACAAAGCATGTATTCAGGAATTATTTTATTTCCAAGCCCAAGAATTTATTAGAATGTTTTATAAGATTCCTCACTCCCATGAATTTAATAGAACTTTTTATAACATTCCTCACTCCCCCAAAAGGTAATGTACAACCAACGATGAATTAGAGATCAAATCACACTCAAGTTGGTTTTTTTTTTAACATATTTTTTTAAGTGTTTTCTTTTCAGTTTATGGCTGCTGTACATGATTTGCAAAAAAAGTGCAATAAAATTAACATATTCAGGGTTATTTGTGAGGGAGAGACAGAAAAACTGTAGAGTTTTGTGTTCATTAAAACACACAAACAGATTTGAATACAGATGGAGAACTTGTGACATTACTGGAAAAATAAATACCAACAGTATTGCTATTATAGAAAATTTTAACTGTATTTGGTCTGGATAGCACAATACTTGCAAGAATGTCCATGAAATTAAGTGAGAAAAACACTTGTAGAATCATAGGCCTGAGTTGGACATTAAAGACCATCTAGTTTCAACCCCCATGCCATGGGCAGGGACACCTTCCACTAGACCATTATTTGGGAAAAAAATACATAGTAGATGGAAAAATTTTCCTATAAAATGGGAAGATGGAGAAGAAAGAAATGCAATTTGTACTGCAAACTGATGAAGTGAAGATAGAAGCCCACAGTCTAAATTAATACCTCACTTTCAATAAGGACAACTGTGAAGAACATGACTGCAAATAAAGAAGGGTTAATAGGAATATATATA